>SKCR01037900.1:0-126762 GCA_019454045.1 Zanthoxylum bungeanum | reverse complement strand
AAAGTTAGGAAATGATTATAAGTTGCAATTGTTGACTTATACATTAAAGGAAATGTTGTCAAATTGGTTTTGACTTCTTAAGATATTTGTTCAAAATTGTTTGAAAATGAAAATATTATTTTTTCCTTTATTTTTTCATTAATTTCGGCCATAACACTTAAATATAAGAGTTATATTCTTCTTAGTTGCATTTGTTGACTTAATATAAATATCTATAAGTGTTATTAAGATATTTTATCAAGTTGATTAAATGTAAAGTGAAATGCAATTGAAATTACAAACTTGTATTTCCTTTAGTGAATTTCGGCCAAGGCCATTTTGATACAAGTATATATTGTTTTTCATTTCATTTCATTCTTAACCTAATACACTTTAAAGAAAAACTCCATTAATGGAAGCAAAGGAAGCTTGTGAGAAAGAAAGAAGAAATCAACGAAAGCTTGGATTTTAGTGAGTTTTTCCAACTTGCTATTAGAAAGGAAAATGTTCCTTAGGATCTAGGCTTTAACATATGATGTTCTTAGGTTATTTCTTTCTTTATTCCTTGTGTTTTTGTTGATGGAAGTTTGGATGGAAGTGTTGAGCATGTATGATGAAGGAAGGTTGTGACTATTGTAGTTATAAGCTTTCTTTTAAGGTTTTGGAAACCATGTTGCTAATCTAGAGTTGTTGACCCACTCTTAGATGACCTAGATTTGATCTTGAGTTGTTTCATTGTGTTGAGACTTTTATTGGAAGGAAGAAAGATGATTAAAGTAATTGATTTAACCAATTTGGTCTAATTTGTCCAATTTGAAGAATTGAAAAATTAGGGTTCATGACCAATTCCAATTTGGGGATTTTTCTATATGTTGTGTATTTGGATGTGTATATGATTCATATAAAGTTTCATGTCCATTGGATTACATCTTGATGTGTTTGATGCATGAAATGACAAAGTGCACAAAATGGGTCCTAATTGGTGCATTCGGCCAAAGTGGGAAAATTTGGGGATTTGGTTGCTTTTGGTGTTTTGATGTTTTGAACATGCTAAGTTCATCTTAGAAATGATTTAGAATCATTCAAAATTGATTAGATCAATTTCGGACTAAAATGGACAAAATACCAAAGTAAGGGTAATTTGGTAAATTCACCTAAATATGATTTATTGAATTTTATTCATAATTTGATTATTGGAATATTAAATAAATATGTTTATTTAATTAATCCGAGAAAATTTTTGAAATCGGAAAATACGATTTTCCACCGCTTCCGCTGCGTTACCGGATTCACCCCCTAAAAACCCCTACACTAGTGTCCTCAAAAAACTGGTTTGGGAGTCACTGGCCCAAAGCTCGCTACATGGATCAAAGATGCTGCAAAAATATATATATCTGAAGTATGAGTAATTAAGTCCGTAGGGGTGTCTTAACCCCTGGTGCCCTAAAGCCAACCGGTTGGGAGCCACCGACCAACACTCGTTACATAGATTGAAATATTGATTTTTAAATAAAAATAGAGAAAAATCAAAGAAAAAATCAAAAAAATTATTCCATTGCTACAAAAAGGTATGAAATCTGATTAAACTTTAGGACAAAAATAATTTTCTTATCAACTGCACTTATGACTGTTGTGGGCAAAAATGAGTTGATTAATATTTTGTTGGCTGTGTATATGGAGAATGGTAAATATAATCAGAGAATTACTTATTCAGAATTTAGAAAGAACAAAACAACTAGTAACTTGGAGTAGAAATTTCACCTGATTAGTCAAACATATTTATTCTCTTTTTAGCTTGTCTTTTTACTTTTGTGCATTAGTTTTACTACTATTTTACTTTTGTAAAATGTTTGTGGGTATCATTACTGTAAACCCTCACGAGACCACAACTCGTCCACTAGGGACACCTAGGGGTTTAAAGGCTTGTTGCATATGCTAAATGCAACCGTGATCCCTACGAAAGTGGCTTAGTTAAATTTATTATGTTATTTTATTTTGTGTTTTGCTCGAGGACTAGCAAAATGTTAGGTTTGGGGTGTGATGAGTGGTAAATCTATCACTATTTCCCACTCATTTAACCTAATATTTTGTATAGTTTCTTGAGTTTTGTGAATATTTTGATGTGTTTTATGTTATTTTGTAGATAAATAAAGTATCAGGACATTCTGGAGGTGATTTGGACCAAAACAGTGAAAATTGGAAAAAAGGCATTTTGGTAATTTGTGCGCGTCGCGACGCGTAAGACATTGGCGTCGCGATGCCTAACATGCACCAAAGCTGCTAACGTGCGCCGGGTCAACGGGTCAGAATTTGAGAAGTTTGACTTTGCTAACATGCGTCGTGCCACGTGTCACCATCACAGCCGATATGTTAACGTGCGCTGTGCCACATGTCATCGTCCTACGGTGTCGAAAATCACCAATGCCACGTGTGCCACGTGTCACTCCACGTCAACGTCCACATTATCAGTTGACCAAGTCAACATGACACCTCACCGCCACGTCATCATGAGCCAAGCACGAAGTGCCACATGTCGCAATCCTATGGTGCCGACAGTCGCCATCTCCACGTCAACATAATAATTGAGTTGTTAGCCGCCTCGCCACGTGTCGCCTTATCTTCTTATCATAATTGCCACGTGTCAAAGCCTTAGCAAGCCACGCCAAAAGAAGCGGGCGTCGCGACGCAAAGTCCTTGGCGTCGCGACGCTGGAGGCCTACCGGGGTCTAAAATTAAGCTCGAGATTTCAGTTTTAGATGCACCACTCTCTCTCATCTCTTTGATGTAAAAAAGAGTTTCTCTCTCTAGTTTCTTTTAGTTTTTAGTTTTTTTAGTTTTGTAAATAATTTTAATTACGTTCTGTAAAATAGTAATTTACTTTTCTTTTTTTTTTACTTTTTACAGTTTTTACTATTCACCATGAGGAGGTAACTTCCCCAGCTATGGTGAAAGGTAATTCTTTTACTATTACTATTTAGATTAATCTCCCTTAAAAATAATATTCACTATTTAAAATATTGACTTAAAAAGGATACCGCCAGATTGATCGGTTGGTAATTCTTTTTAATCTGGTTTAAACCTGACTAATCAAGGATACAGCCAGATTGGTCGGTTGGTAATTAAATTTTCTTACGCGCCTATATGCAGGTTCATTTTGGTTCCGCCTTTATGGCTGGTTGAACTTAATTTGACTTAATCAGGTTACCGCCTATATGGTGGTTGGTAATAATCACAAGTTATTATATTATATTAAGGGAGATATCTAAATAGTAAATAGTAAAACTTGATCCATTTACCTTAGCATTTTATTTTACTTTTCAGCATTTCTACTTTATGTCTTTTACTTTTAAGTTTTTACTAGCCCTAGTTACGTGTTAGTTATCTGGGGTTGTGATGAATTCTAATATCACCGGTTTATAAGGGGTTATTTTATAGTTTGGGTAATTTAAATGTTTACTTATTAAGTCTTAAGCTTAGTGCTTCTTGTTGTCTGATCACCAATAAGATTGATCTGGTAAATCTAAAATGAACTAGACATAGGGATTTTAAGTTTCAGCCTTAGACTTAATAGCCCACGATCTTCCTTGAGGATAGATAACCCTTTAATAGATTTCCTTACAGGATAGACATATACCAGTCAGCGCGGGGTAGCCATAATTGGAACTTAAACTTAATGAATCCAGATAATTTCGTTGACATAGACATATGGTTCAATTGGGTTAAACGGGTATTTGCATCTGACCATCGACAGAGGCTTTCGCATAATTTATTGTTCCAGGTTAGTAAACTGATTTATTACCAAATATAAAATAATCACTTCATCTTTTAAAAGATATTAGAACGATTCACACCCTAGATCTTTGTGTCTTTTGTTATTTTCCTTAGTATTTTTCTTGTCTTTCTATTTATTTATTTATTTAGCAAATCTACAATCAACCAAATCAATCAAGCAATCATTCTCTTCTCCCTCAATTAGATATCTGTAAATAAATAGGTTCATAATTAATAACAACAGTAGGAATTAAGTCCTCGTGGGATCGATATTTTTATACTACTTGAACGATACGTGCGCTTACGTTATACGCGTGTGTTTATGCCGGTCACTACTTTACCACAACAAGGCATTGGGGGAGAAACTCCAACCTCATGACATACATAATATTCCGATGGAACCTGGCCCTCTTGGTGCTGCTTCAACACAATAAGACCATGAGGGAGAAACTCCAACCCCATGCCATTCCCTTTCGCAGAACCGATAGATCTGTTTCAATGCTTTAAGGCCATGAGGGAGAAAATCCAACCCCATGACATTCCTTTTTGCTTACCTAATGGATCTGATTCAACGTAATAAGGCCATAAGGGAGAAACTTCAACCCCATGCCATTCACAAAAAGATAAGACATGTTGGACAATTATGACCCATAGCGTCACTATTTGTACAGATCATGGTGTTGTTGTACAAATTAACTATGTGACAAAATAGATTGCACTCTTATCATTTGTGATTAGATCACCTAGATGTATAAATGATAGGAGATCCCTATGATTAGTTCCTGGATTGAGAATGATATGAGACAATATCAGTCCACGAAGGATTAATCATTGAATATCCCTAGTCAGAGCATTGTCGAGATGGGACAGCGATAAATGCGTAAAAGACTAGTATTACACTTGTGCGTGTTATGAGGGCATAACGACATAGTTCTCATATATTTGGGTATAGGATACTCATGCAAGTGTAATATGAGGTTGTGTTTTACCGATGGTACGGGAAACAACTTCGCTCTGGATAGACCCCCTCGGAATTCCATTGGTAGTATGACTATGTGTCTATGGAAGTCCGAAATTAGGGTAGGTGTATTTGGTCTTAACCTGAGACTTGCACTGCTAATACTTGCGACAATCAATATACTTTGGTTGCAGTCATCCAGGGCTTTAACAGGTTCTGTGTACGCCTATATTGGGTATATTGAGAATTGTAGTGTGTTGGGTGTGATGTCAAGACGGAAGTATCACTCCAGTCATAGTGGAGATGGTGGTCATGTAGGATACGGTACTAGTACTCTTAAGTACTACAGTGATCGGGATAAAATGACAAGGTCATGTTTATCCGATTATAGAGACTAGTCACCAGACATCCCACATGTGCTTCGTACGGGGCAGACACAATTCCAGCCTCAGGCCTAGCACGTGATCATCCGATACTGGACAGAAATACGCAATACTACGTAAACTACTCCTGATATAGATCATTTATTCCTGTAAGGATATTTCTGGAGAATTGGGTAGGCATGGCGCTTTGCTAGAAGCCAACCTTATCTTGTAAATCGGTACAAACGTAGTACGAGGTACTTACGTGTTCGGATAGTCCGACGACCGAATTTACTGCCAACATATCTGGGGATCTCATGGGTCGCTTCCCGAAGATTCACCGATGACGTATGACTCGCACTGTAAATTAATCTGGGATTAATTAGAAGAGAGAAAATTAATCTGGGATTAATTGGGAGATATTTTATCTGGGATAAAATATCATTTAAAGAGAGAACGATTAATTTGGAATTAATCGATAAATTAATATATTTGATATATTAATCGAAATTGGATTTCGACGTGGAATTAAAATTAGATTTTAATTCGGGCGAACGAATTAATTTAGAATTAATTCATTAGCGACGTGAATAGTGACTTCGCTAGGCATAATCATTTAATTGCGTCGCAACGGAAAATTTGTTAATTTGGAATTAGCTAACCCGAGCCCGGGATTATTTACGAGCGCATTCGCATTTCGAATTCGAGTGCGGCACGCAAGTCAAATCAAGCGTCAAATCACTTGTCACATCTAGTGTCACATCATTCGTCAATCAAGTGATGGATGTCTTTCACTTTGAGTGATTGACACCAGTCATTATTCACTGAGTGATGGATTGATGAAGTGATGTGTGTGGTTGGTGCCATTAAGGCTTGACTTTTTGAAATCCAAATTCGTGGTAAATGAATTTGAAATTCACATTTGGGTATTAGATACACAAAAATTTGAAGCCAACAACACACAACTCTCTCTTTCTCTCATCTCTCTCTCTCACGCCCAACAAGGGATGTTTATTCACTGGTTTGCCGTGAGCCAAGAGGAAAAGTGAAGCTTAGAGTTGCGATTTTGTGTCAAAATCGGGAGTGCTAACACACTACGAAGTCATGCGAAGGTGATAGGGAAGTCCACCAATGAGCCGGGAATCAAATCACGAAGCTTGGAGCTTGACGAAGTTGATCCACAAAGCAAAAAATATCGGGCTGTTGCAGTTCACTACCGTGAGCTGTACAAGGGCAGAAAGTTCATTTTGTTTCCTCGCACGTCGCTCAACCGATCGATGTGAGTATTCCGCAACTTCGTTGATTTGTATTCGCACTTATTTCATGCTTGTTTATGATCTAGGGACCTTAGCAAACACCAACAATGATATCAGAGCAAGGTTGAGCATGATATTTGTTTAGGGCTTAAAATTTGGGTAAAAATGTGTTTGAGCATGATTTATGAAATTGGATGAATGAATATTTTTAATGTGTTTTAATTGATGATTGATTGGATAAATTTGTTGAAATGTTGTTTGGAACAAAATTTCCCTAAATTTTATGTTGGCCGAATGGTTGGAAGCCCTACAAGTCTTGGAATTTTGATTTTTTGATTTATTGGATGAGTTAGAAATCAATTAGGAATGTTGATTTAATGTTTAATTTGATTCAATTAGATTGGATTTGAAATTGTATATAAAATCCCCACAAAGCCGAGACTTAGAGAGCATGTTTGGGTTTGATTTTTTGATAAAATTGTGTTGGATATAATTTAATGTTAAAGAGCATGATTAATTATGCTAATTGATGTTTTAGAAATGTTAATTGGGTAATTAATTATGTTATGCACTTTGTTTAATTAAATTAAGAAATTGGATTTTTGGAATTTAATTAAATTGGGCTTAAAATTGGATTTGGGCTTGTTATGTTGTAAATGGGCTGATTGGGCTTGGTTGTACCAAGTTGGGTTTAGGAAAAATTGGTTGGATCCAATTAAGCCCAAAACCATTTCCATAAAGCCCAAATACGACAAATGGACCTTTAAAGTTTAATTGGGCCTAATGGGCCGAAATTGATTTCTAGGCTTATGGGGTCAATCCCGGATTGGACTTTGGTTATGGGTTTGACCCGAGTTGACCGAAAGTCCACGCCTTAAGAAATTAATTAAAAGCCCATTGGACTTTAATTAAATTAATATTGGATATTAATCGGGCTTTGAGACCCGTAACGATTAAATTTGGAATTTAAGTCGTAAAAGGTTTATTATTAATGTGTAATGTTTAATTTGGAATTAAATAAGCGAATTAGAATTAAATGCATATTGAATTGGATTTAATTATGTAGTTTAATTTAATTCGAGAATTCATACTCTGAGTACTTATTCGCAAAACGAGTTTGACTCGATCAAAATCAAATCGTTGTTTGAATATTGGATGGTGACTAATTATCAGATTAATTAATTTGATTAGATTGATTGATAACATGCTTGTGTGAATACATGGTTGTGATGCATGAATAATGTATATCGGATGGATATTAGATGGGTGGGGCAATTTTAGAAATTGTTGTAATAAATTTGATTTATTAATTGGACCTGTGTGTCTAGCTTTATTACCTCATTATTCTTTGTATTCTCTTCTCACCTATTCCCCTCAATGTAAATTAGGTTTCTTTAGAAGTGTAGTGTAACAGGTAGAAGTAAATACATGTGCTAGCGGGAGAGAGAAATGGAGAGATTTGATCTAGGATCAATGTGTAAAGTATCCATCCGCATATCATTATTATTTTATTATACGCGTTTTATTATGTGTTTAGAATGCATGTTTAAGGGTGTATGATGATGAGACCTTAACAAAGATAACAAATTGGTTGCCAATTTGCACGCGAAAACCTTCAAATAATATTAAGCGTTTTTCCTTCCATTTAGTGATTCTGACTCAGATCCGAGACTGGCATTGGTTTGTTGGCCAAAGTCAAGATTGTGTGATATTTAACGGGATCCTAGCCCGCTAGGAAACACAGTTTCCCGAGTACTCGACAGAGGGTTAGAGGCTCGCCGAAAAATAGTGGGAGGCAATAATTGAATTTGCAATATTTGTTTAATTACTTGCCATACACGCTCAAAAGAAATATCATTCGTCAAACAAATAAATGTTAGTTGGACTAATATTTAAACGTTGTTTTAATAAACAGTTGGACTGTATTCAAACTATTCATTTATAGTTGATTTTATAATTGGATTATAGTAATCAATATAATTGATTTTAATCATTATAGTAAATAGTACCGAAATCGTTGATTAAATAGTTGGACTATTAGAATCAAGATAGAAATTGAAAGATTGACATTTAAAACATAATCCTAGGGAAAATGTATTTAAATGGTTTAATTTTCAAATTGGGAATAATTCAGGATGGTCCTGGAAAATAATAAGTTACTTTATTTGATAAAATAACATATTATGCCTAAGCCCGGAGTTAAGCAAATAGTAGAGCATAATCTTTGGAAGATTTATGTGATGATAACTTTAGTGCTTAATCCATTAAGCTTGTCGCAGTAGACTCCTTAATTTCTGAATCAGAACTAAGGATTAGATCCTTAAAGTATTATAATGAAATTGAAGGATCTTCATAAATCTATATTTAGATTTTACAAGTACTAAATTGCAATAAATAACTCTTGGAGAGTTAATGACTATTCTCAAAGAGACAAAGTCAAAATTTGCAATAAGGCAAGTAGCGCTAGTCGCACCTTACTTCGATATTCTAGAAGGCCAAGGCTTGGCCAAAGGCTTCTGGAGTGTTGAAAAAGGGCAAAGGCAAAATCATTATAATCTTCTAGGAAGATAAAGGACATATCCCAAAATGTCTGCTTAAATTATGGCAAACGGGATCGCGGAAGCGTGACTGCCGTTTAGAAAAAGCAGACAAGAAGGAATTGAAGACGAGCAAGGCTCTGACTTCAAATATGTTTGTCATAAATATATTCACTACTAGTATTAAAATTGGATTTTAGATACTTAGTGTGATATAAATATATATATATTGATGTTCAGAATCTGCTATGAGCAGGATAATGACATCAATTGAGATTTATCTGTGAATTGAAAACGGGACGAAAGTCGCTGTTTTAACCGCAGGTACCTAAGTTTATGAACTACCTTCGGGTGTGTACTTAAATTAGGAAACTGTTATAATGTGACTAGTTTGACTAGAAAAAATATCTCTATATTAGTGTTTAACCCGCTGCGGGTGAACCTTTATATTCTAGAACACTAAAGTGTTTTATTATATAAATATGATATTGAGATAAACACATTAGATGTGAATAACAGAATTTATATTTTGAATATAAATAAATCTCAACATAAACATGACAAACTAATAGCTCAAACTGATTTGATCAGAAGAAACTTAATTGTGGCATTGTTGTCTGGGACATAATGAAACAAGACTTGTATATCCACGCTTTTGAAGAGTGGGTGCTCGGACTAATTTGATTCCAATCAAATAAAGTCTAGGAATCTAGTTTATTAGGCAAAGTGCCTAAAACAATATTTAATTGGTAAAAGTGTAAATGCCACCAATCTGTTAGCCATAGTTCATAGTGAAGCAAGTGGGCCCATGTCTAGCTAGGCTAGATGTGGATATGAATATTTTGTGACCTTTACGGATGTGGCATCGCGTTATGGTTATGTGTCTCTTATGAAACATAAATCGGAAACTTTTAAAGTTTCGACACGAAATAGACAATCAGATCAGCTAAAGTATTAAACCGTCACTGTTAGACCGTAATGGAAAATACTTAAACAATAAGTTTCTAATATACTTGAAAGAGTAAAGTATTCTTTCAAATGAGGACTCCTCCCGGAACACTTCAGTTTGACGGTGTGTCCGAACTGAGTAACCAAATTTTGTTAGACATGATAAGGTTAATCATTAGTCGGTATGAGCTACCATTTCCTTCAACGGATAAGCATAGATAGTGCAGAACTTATTTAGAATAAGGTTCCATAAAAATCTGTTAGACAGAATTCATATTAGATATGAACATGAAAGAAACCGGGTTTCTCACTCCTAATGATTTGGGATGCTAGGCATACGTTTGGATGATACCAAACTAGAAACCAAATTGGATAAGTGCCAATTTTCGGTTATCCTAGGGAAACCATAAGCATAATGCTTATACATCTCACCAGAGAACAATTAGATTGTTGCTCACCATGCGGTCTTCCTAAGAGGAATACCGATATGCAGTAGTAAGTGAGAGGATAGTAAGACTCGATGAAAATCGAAGTAATACTGTCCAAGGCACCGAATCTTAATGGAACATAAATAGTTCATCAAGGATGAAATTATTCCAATAATCTTCGAATACACAAGAACCACGTATGTCGGAGAGAGTCAGAAAACAACCTAGGATATGGGTTTCTGATCTCACCTCATAAAGATGTCTATCTTTTGAGGTATACCAACTGACTACGTATGAGGAAGTGATATAAGGTATCGACTCCCTATTATGGCAAAGTACCATGAGTCCGAAATGGATTCCATGTATATCAACCAAGTTTAGATACTAGTTGATGTACCGCAAGGCATCGTGCCTATTGGTACTATATAAGTCTTCAAGGAAAACATACATGGATGGCAACATACCAACGTATAACGCTAGGCTTTTAGCGGAAAGGTATCGTTATCAACATTGTGTTGATTACGATTCAACCTTTTACCTGTTGCCATGGTAAATCCATTTGGATAATGCTTGCTTATGCTGCATGTTTCATTTATGAAATATGTCAGCTTAATGGGGAAATCGTTTTCCTGAAAGGGAAACCTTTTGGAGGATGTTTATAACATACTGTCGGTTTTGTCGTACTAAAACTAGCAAACAAGGTTTGCGGGTTATTCGATCCATGTTTGGATTGAAACAAGCATTAGGTTCTTGGAATTATCGTTTTTTGATGTAATCATAATAGTTTATGATTCAATTCAAAACGAAATGATTCTTGTGTATATAAGAGGGTTAGTGGGAGCGCACTGACAGTGGCTGTCCTATAAAATAATGATAATATGTCATTTCTTGGAAATGATATTCCCATATAACAATCGGTGAAAGCTTGGCTTTCGAGAAAATTCTCTATAGAATTCTTGTGAGAAACAACCTTTATTCAAGGAATAAAGATCTTTTGGGAAGATTTAAAGTTGTTAATACTCTCCGAGAAATCGTACATTGAAAAATGTACGCGACCTGGTGTCTCATACGCTTTGAGCATATGGATTCACAAACATGCCAATCCAAGTGATAGTCACTGGATTGATGTTAAGAACATCTATTAGTAACTTAGAGAACTAAGGATGCTGTCTTAAAATATGGAGAAGGAGAACTTGAAGTGACTGGGATCACTGTTGCAAGTTTCCTAAATCGATAAAAATGACTACAAGTCACAAAACAGTACTATATAGTTTGAAAGACGGAACAGTGAGCTGGAAATCTTCCAAGCAAGATACTATTACCGAATAAACAACAAATGTGGGTTATTGCTGCAGCTTAGGCGGCAATAGAAGCCTTCTAGGCCGATAATAAATCTAATTAGATTAGATATAATTCTGTTAACAGCTGAGTTAGGCGTCAGCATAGGCTAAAGAATTAATGGTCTCAACAACGATCCAGATACATACTTCGATATTCATCTAATTCGTTCGGATCATACATCGTGGCGATGTGATGATCGAATAAATCGCATCAGATGATAATCATACAAATCTACTGACGAAAGCCTTTTCTCAGCAGTTTGAGCCAACCGTACATAGTTCGGGTGTCAGACACTCGAGTGACTGGCTATAGGACAAGTGGGAGATTGTTGGACAATTATGACCCATAGTGTCACTATTTGTACAGATCATGGTGTTGTTGTACAAATTAACTATGTGACAAAGGAGATTGCACTCTTATCATTTGTGATTAGATCACCTAGATGTATAAATGATAGGAGGTCCCTATGATTTGTTCCTGGATTGAGAATGATATGAGACAATATCAGTCGATGAAGGATTAATCATTAAATATCCCTAGTCAGAGCATTGTCGAGATTGGACATCGATAAATGCGTAAAAGACTAGTATTACACTTATGCGCGTTATGAGGGCATAACGGCATAGTTCTCATATATTTAGGTATAGGATAATCATGCAAGTGTAATAGGAGGTTGTGTTTTACCGATGGTACGGGAAACAGCTTCGCTCTAGATAGACCCTCTCGGAATTCCATTGGTAGTATGACTATGTGTCTATGGAAGTCCGAAATTAGGGTAGGTGTATTTGGTCTTAACTTGAGACTTGCACCGCTAATACTTACGACAATCAATATACTTTGGTTGCGATCATCCAGGGCTTTAACAGGTTCTGTGTACGTCTATGTTGGGTATATTGAGAATCGTAGTGTGTTGGGTGTGATGTCAAGACAGAAGTATCACTCCAGTCATAGTGGAGATGATGGTCACGTAGGATACGATACTAGTACTCTTAAGTACTGCAGTCATCGGGATAAAATGACAAGGTCATGTTTATCCGATTATAGAGACTAGTCACCAGACATCCAACATGTGCTTCGTACGGGGCAGACACAATTCCAGCCCCAGGCCTAGCACGTGATCATCCGATACTGGACAGAAATACGCAATACTACATAAACTACTCCTAATATAGATCCTTTATTCATGTAAGGATATTTCTGGAGAATTGGGTAGGCATGGAGCTTTGCTAGAAGCCAACCTTGTCTTGTAAATCGGTACAAACGTAGTACGAGGTACTGACGTGTTCGGATAGTCCGACGACCGAATTTACTACCAACATATCCGGGGATCTCATGGGTCGCTTCCCAAAGATTCACCGATGACGCATGACTCGTACTCTAAATTACTCTGGGATTAATTAGAAGAGAGAGAAAATTAATCTGGGATTAATTGCGGAGAGATTTTTTCTGGGATAAAATATCATTTAAAGAGAGAACGAATTAATTTGGAATTAATCGATAAATTAATATATTCGATATATTAATCGAAATTGGATTTCGACGCGGAATTAAAATTAGATTTTAATTCGGCCGAATGAATTAATTTAGAATTAATTCGTTAGCGACGTGAATAGTGACTTCGCTAGGCGTAATCATTTAATTACATCCCAACGGAAAATTTTTTAATTTTGAATTAGCGAACCTGAGCCCATGATTATTTGCGAGCGCATTCTCATTTCGAATTTGAGTGCGGCACGTAAGTCAAATCAAGCGTCAAATCGCTAGTCGCATCTAGTGTTACATCATTCATCAATCAAGTGATGGATGTCTTTCACTTTGAGTGATTGACGCCAGTCACTATTCACTGAGTGATGGATTGATGAAGTGATGTGTGTGGTTGGTGCCATTAAGGCTTGACTTTTTGAAAGCCAAATTCATGGTAAATGAATTTGAAATTCACATTTGGGTATTAGATACACAAAAATTTGAAGCCAACAACACACAACTCTCTCTTTCTCTCATATCTCTCTCTCACGCCCAACAATGGCTGTTTCGTCACTGGTTTGCCGTGAGCCAAGAGGAAAAAGGGAAGCTTAGAGTCACGATTTTGTGGCAAAATCGGGAGTGCTAGCACACTACGAAGTCATGCGAAGGTGATAGGGAAGTCCACCATGAGCCGGGAATCAAATCACGAAGCTTGGAGCTTGACGAAGTTGATCCACAAAGCCAAAAACAGTGGGTTGTTGCAGTTCACTGCCGTGAGTAGTACAAGGGCAGAAAGTTTCTTTTTGTTGCCTCACGCGTCGCTCAACCGATCGATGTGAGTATTCCGCAACTTCGTTGATTTTTTTTCGCACTTATTTCATGCTTGTTTATGATCTTCGGACCTTAGAAAACAGCAACAAGACCTTGGAGGAATGGATTTAGCTCCGAGCCATTCGATAAACTCGGCCATGAGGGAATAATAATAGGACCTCACAGAACAAATCCGAACCCGAACCAAATCAAACACTTGACACAAGGGAATGATCATTCATTGTGCCACTCAAGCAAGACCATGAGGGAGAAACTCTGACCACATTAATATACCAATGCCTCAGTAGAATGAATTTAGTCCTGAGCTGACCGGCGTAATCACACGCGTATAACGCAATCGCACATATCATTCAAGTAATATAAAAAGTATCGATCCCACGAGGACTTAAAATCTTTTGTTATTAATTTATTAAGTTAAATGTTTTCAAGTATCTAATGGATTGATTGTTTGATTGGGTGGTGACTTTAAAATTAAAACAAGTAAATAAAATTGCTTGAAAGTAGATTGAAGAAAATTCAAATTTATAAAACTATCCAGGGTTGTGAATCCTTCCAATATCTTTTTAAAAGATAAAGTAGTTATTTTACGTTTGTGTAATATATTGGTTTATTAACCTGGAACACGAAATTATATAAAAGCCTATTCCGATGGTCAAATACAAATACCCAGTATAACCCAATTAATCATATTCATATGTTAACCATGTTATCTGAATTCATTAAGATTAAGTTCCAATTATGGCTACCCTCGCCCGACAGGTATATTCCTATCTTGTAAGGAAATCTATTAAAGGGTTATCTATCCTTAAAGAAGATCGTTAGCTATTGAGTCTAAGGTCTTTAACCTAAAATCTCTTTTCCAAGTTCATTTTAAGTTTATCAGTTCAAATTTATTAATGGCCAGTTAATAAAAAGCATTAGGATTAAGGCTAAATAAATAAACCTTTATATTACCCAAACTGTAATTTAACCCCTTATAAACCGGTGATATTGGATTTCATCACAACTCCAGATAACTGGCTTAGTTACGACACATATTTACGGGTAGTAAAAACTTAAATAAAAGAAAAGACATAAAGTAAATTGCTATAAATTAAATACTAAAAAGTAAAATGCTGAAAAGTAAATTGCTGAAAGTAAATAAAGTAAATGTACAATAAAAGAAAATGCTGGGGTTAGAGGATCCATTTTTTATCACTATTATTTTAAATATCTCCTTAATATAATATACTAACTTTTCGTGATAATTACCAACCAGACATATAGGCGGTATCCTGATTAAGTCAAATTAATAATTAATTACCAACCGACCAACCAGGCGGTATCCATGCTTAGTCAGGTTAAAACCAATTTATAATTAATTACCAACCGTCCAATATGGCGGTATCCTCGTTAAGTCAGATTTTAAATAGTGATTATATTATAATTCGGGGAGATTAATCTAAATAGCAATCATAAAAGTTTTACCTTTTACACCAGTAAGGGGGAGTTACCTCCTCATTGCTTGAAAAGTAAAAACTGAAAAAAGTACAGAAATGAAAGTACTATGCGTAAAAGTAAATTACGGAAAGTAAAAACTGAAAAATTAAAGAAAAGAAAGTGCGAAAAAGTAAATTGCTTAAATTAAGCAAACAAGATATAATCTTCTTAGTATTCTTAAGGAATTCCAAAGAAGAAAGTATGAATTTACAAATAAAATGACTTGGTATTTATAGGCAAAATTTTGCCTCCATCAAATCATCCACCAAATCCATTATTAATTGCTCCACTAATTGCTCCACTAATGGCTCCCTAATTACCCCATCAATCCATTAGTAATTACTATCATGTGTTGGTGGGAGCTTGACTATTTTTATTTTTTATTTATTTATTTACTTCGAAAAATGACTTTAATAATTACACATAACTGAGGGCACTGCATTTTTGCATATAAGTCCCGATGATGAGCCTCGTGCAGAGGCACTACCTCTTATGCCACGGAAGTCACGGGAAACGGACTTCGGAAAGGAAAAGTCAAGAATTGATGTTTTGTTGGACTTTATTCGCTTGTTTAGCTTCGGGTTCACTCGTTGGACCTCCCTTTCAAAATCACCCTTGGCTCAAAACCCAACCAAATCAAACACCAAGCCCAAGAGACCAAACCTTAGCCCATTCTCTCTCATTAACCCTCCATGTCACGAAAACAACAAACAAAACAAACCCTTTAAATAAACCTAGCCACCCCACGTCCAAATTCAACAAAGCCCATCTCCCTTTTCAAAAAGCCAAACCCTAAGCATTAAATAAATTCCCCCCTAATAAATTATCTAACCCCTCACCAAATAACAAACCATTAATTAATAAACACTCCCCACTTCAACTATGATAAAAGAAACAAAAACCCAAAGCTCCAGAGGCCATGCACGCGTAAAAAAACTCTCTGACCAAATAAACAATCCACCGTATGCCCTCTTCTCCATGCAGCTCCACGTGAAACAAGCCATTCAACTCATGAATAAACCAAAAAACCCTCATCACCGACAATAGTATAGCCCACAAAGCCAAGCACTCAACGCACACAAAGCAACCTTTAACTGCCCCCAAAACCCTCCACTGCCACGACACTTTGCTCCATTGGCACAAGACCCACGTCTTCATCCCCCATGCAACACGTCCCCTTGCCTTCACAGAAGCCATCCATCATGAAGACAACAAAAACCCCACTATCAACAAACAAAAAAACCCTTTAAATAAACCTAGCCACCCCACGTCCAAATTCAACAAAGCCCATCTCCCTTTTCAAAAAGCCAAACCCTAAGCATTAAATAAATTCCCCCCTAATAAATTATCTAACCCCTCACCAAATAACAAACCATTAATTAATAAACACTCCTCACTTCAACCATCATAAAAGAAACAAAAACCCAAAGCTCCGAGAGGCCATGGACGCGTAAAAACCCTCTCTGACCAAATAAACAATCCACTGTATGCCCTCTTCTCTATGAAGCTCCACGTGAAACAAGCCCTTCAACTCATGAACAAACCAAAAAACCCTCATCACCGACAATAGTATAGCCTATAAATCCAAGCACTCAACGCACACAAAGCAACCCTTAACCGCCCTCAAAACCCTCCACTGCCACGACACTTTTCTCCATTGGCACAAGACCCACGTCTTCATCCCCCATGTAACACGTCCCCTTGCCTTCACAGAAGCTATCCATCATGAAGAGAACAAACACCCCACTGTCTCACGTCATTACCTAGCCCTCACGTACACTGCCCATCACGCCAAAACACTCAACAACCAACTGCCCTTCAAATTAACGCCATTCCGCCTCCTCACTGCAGCCCCTAACATGCAAATCAGGCCATCATTCTGCCTCATAAACTCATGCAAATCAGTCCTCTCACTGCAGTCCCTGAAACATGTCAACATCCCCTGCAAACTAAGCCATCCCTTTACGCCAAAATGCCAGTAATATAGCCTCCCTTACTGCCTTCAAACATCAACCAAAAACTGCTCTTTAACTACCAAAAATTTGCCCTGAAAACTACCTCTAACACCGCAAATTCTGCCCCAAAAAACCCACGAACTGCACCCACGAAAACTGCCAGTAAAATAGCCAAAAAATCTGCCAATAAAACCCGCAAACAGTAACCCAAAATAGCCCCGCATCACCGCAAAACAGTGAGCTTAAACCGTGGCCAGAAATCGCAGCGAAACAAAGCGAAAACAGCGAGTAAAATAGCGAAACAGCGGAGGAAAATGTCGAACCAGTGAACCGGAGGAGTTGCGGAGCATCAACCCTTCCGACGGCCGTGTAACGCGCTTTCGAGAGACGACAAAAGAGGTTTGACCTGAGGGCACCCATTTTATTTATTATCCTTTATTTTTAGTTATTCCATCACTTTATCTCGCATGAATATTGTGAATTAGTGTATGATGTGATTCGGGTGAATGGAATATGTCTTCCCTCTTGTGGTATATTGGATGCAAACTTGAACATAAATTTCGTTGCCGAATCCAAATGGACGGTATTATGGTTTGCACTCGGGATACAATGCCCCGTATCACTTGAGAGATTCACATATTTCATTTAATCAAAACTTGTATTTAAGCATGATTAGGCAGTTAGAAGGTTATTTTTATTTTCAGTATGATTTAGTTTTAGTACGTTAGTTTTTTATGCATGATTTAGTCATTTACCTTTCGCAATAGGAATTTAATTTACAATATGTTTAGATCGTTATTTATTCAACATGTTTATTGTGTGATATTGTATGTTTGTCGTTATGAGAATTTACTTTTAAATCATACAAACTTACATTTAGGCTGTATATGAACTTAGATGTAGATTACTTTTGCAAATATATGTTGAGTAGACTTGGTTAAAATTGCACAAATCCGTTCATTACAAGTGACATAAGTAAGGGACCATTCTGAACTCAACGGTTTGAGGTCTTCCCTTGCGAGGGGTGAGTGCGGCTTTAAATCATTTTCCCGGTTTACACCGGGTGGCGACTCCATTTTATTTCTCCAGTTTAGTCCCGCGCGGGCTACTCCGTACTCCCGACCAGGCCGCGAGCCTGGAAAAGTGTCGCTGATTTCTGTGTTCTACAGTATGGCGACTCCACTGGGGATAGAGAATCGACCTCGAAATAATGTCTTGTAATGTTTGTGATTTGTGCTTTAATTAACCATTTCTGTAGTGGGTTGAGGAAGTTTAATCAAAGGCATTATTAAGGCTAGGTAATGGTTTGGTGTATTTCTTCACTCACTACCTTTCTATAAGGAAAAGCTGTGAGGGCACCTATATAATCATTTACTTGTAGCTTAATGTGATGGACTAATTTGGAGGACTCGTTGTTTATTCCTGTCACCAAACGATAAGAGCCTAAGAGGCTTGGGTTTTTAAGAGAGTTCGCTCCGCCCACCCTCTGGGGAATCTACAATGGGAAATCCATTTGACAGTTAGTCACACACCATGACTCGTTGGCACGTACCTTAAGGTATAAAAAAGGTGCGCTCACTTGGTCGCTCGAACCCTTGAGTGGGGAGTCCTAGTTGTGGGTAATCCTTCGTCAGCGAAAGCCTTTGTTTATACTCCTGAAACCTACATGTGAACTATAGTTGTATCACCCATAGAAATTTTTTTTATACTTGTGTTTAAGACCATCATCATTTGGATTCAATTGGACTTTTTTGTCAAGAGATATGAACTTGTTGGGCCATTTAAACTGAGACAAGTTCATGTCCTTTGACAATTGGGCCAAAAGCTTCTAAAATGCCGATGGGCCGTTTTGTGTTTAGGCCTCTTATCATTTCAAGTTGTTTAGCCATGTTATCGCAAAGTATAAACTTGTTGGGCCTTTTCAACTGGGACAAGTTTGCATCTCGCAATAGTATGATTGAATGCTTTAAAATGATAATGGGCCGACTTATATATCTCATACATCGCACGCATCTCATGCATCTCATGCATACACGCATCATGTTAACCCTTGTGTCTTAAAAGCCATCATAGATATTTGTTGGGTTAGGGGCAAAAGAAGACTTGTCAAAAAAAGAATTTAGCAAACATGGATATCGGGAAAAGGAAACCGAGGAACAGAAAAATGTGCGGCAAGGATAGAAAGACCATTTGGGAGCCTTCAACAAAAAAAAAGGGAGAAAGAAAAAAAAAAGAATTGTTTGTTTTTAGTCTTTGATAGTTAGACATAAGTCCGATGATGAAATCATTTGCTTTATGATGAAATCTTAGAAACGATAAACTCTTAATGTGCTTTTATCTGATGCTTTGAATAGTTGATCTATGCTAGACTCGTAAGCACTTAATTAGAGGATCTTGGCAGTAGAAGCCTGAGTAGTCGTCGAGATGACTAGTTGAAGAGATGACAGATCGGTGAATGACTATTTGCCTAGATGTCCATCCTGGTTTACTTATGCTACAATATATGATATGGTCGGAAACAAAGAAAAGTCTCTGAAAGAAAAAGAAAAATAGGCCACCTATAACCGATAAGCGTGAAGCTACCCATGGGCGAGTATTAGGACCACCATGAGGAGAAATGCTACCTTAAAGGGTAGGTGTGTCGAAAAAAAAAAGAGAAAAAGAAAAAATGAAAAGAAAAAAAAAATGGAGACAAAAGAAAAAGGAGAAAACCATATCATGTTGAGTATGCGGAAGTAATCACAGAATGTGATCAAGACATCCAGGTTGGTTAGACCCACTGATCCAATTCTCTGAGACGAAATCATCGAGTTGGTTTACTTAAGGATTAAGCTGCAAAAGAGCCTTGACATACACGCACTTTGAGTCTGGTCCAGATCATTTATTCAAAAACTCATATTTGAGTTGTATTAAGTGTTTTGCAGGTTCTCTGGTTTCACTACTGAGTATTCTTTGAGGACAATGATATGTATAACTATTGAGACTAGTTCATAGCTTATAATATAGCATGTTGATATGGAATGCCCCACCATGTCGTTGACCTTCACCAAGTACAAACAGCGGAGAGCAGAAAACTAAATCAAGACTGGGGGTGACCAGTCTACCACCTCACAAATTAGGGATGTACCAAGAACTTGAGTTATGAGATAAACGAGGGTTGGACAATCACCAGAAAAGAACCAGCAAGAGGAAACTGTAAGCAGACCCAGAGGGCGATCAAAGACAGTTACAGGCAAAGGACACCGGGGGAACTAGAAGAAGACCTAACCCGATGGAATAGGAAATTCATCCATGCATGCATGCATACACGTAACGCACCTGAATCCTTTTTGTGTCTAGTTTTGTTCACAGGTTTTAAAGTAAAAAATAAAGCGACAAATGTAAGCCAACCAGAAACAGCAACACACAATCAACGGTTTGGGAACAAAACCCACTCTCCATCCAGTTCGGGAACAAAGCCCACAATCTAAAGTTCGGGAACAAAGCCCACATTCAGTACAGCTTGGGAATAAGGCCCACAATCAACACAGTTCAGGAACAAAGCCCACAGTCAACATAATTCGGGAACAAGGCCCAGGGGAATAAAGCCCACATTCAACAATTCAGGAACAAAACCTAGGGAACAAAGCCCACATTCAACAATTCGGGAATAAAGCCCACAACTCGGGAATAAAGCCCAGGGGAATAAAGCCCTATCTCAAAACAGCTCGGGAACAAAGCCTAGGGGAATAAAGCCCTATCTCAAAACAGCTCGGGAATAAAGCCTTATCTTAACACAGCTCGGGAATAAAGCCCAGGGAAATAAAGCCCTATCTCAACATAGTTCGGGAATAAAGCCTACATTCAGTACAGTTCGGGAATAAAGCCCAAGGGAATAAAGCCTTATCTCAACACAGTTTGGGAGCAAAGCCCACTCTCTACACAGCTCGGGAATAAAGCCCACAGTTAGCTCCGTTCGGGAACAAAGTCCAGGGAATAAAGCCCACGTTCAGTACAGCCGGGGAATAAAGCCCTATCTCAAAATAGCTCGGGAAAAAAGCCTAGGGGAATAAAACCCTATCTTGACATAGCTCGGGAACAAAGCCCAGGGGAATAAAGCCCTATCTTAGCACAATCGGGAACAAGACCCACAATTTAGGGAATAAGACCCTCAACTCAAATCGGGAACAAGACCCACAATTTAGGGAACAAGACCCTTAACTCAAATCGGGAACAAGACCCACAATGCAGGGAACAAGACCCTCAACTCAGATCGGGAACAAGACCTACAAGAATAAGACCCACAATTCAGGGAACAAGACCCTTATCTTAACTCAGCACGGTTCGGAAATGGACCACTATCACTCGCCGAAAATGACACTCCGAAAATGGAGCACGGTTTGAAAATGGACCATCGTCACATCTCGCCAAAAATGGCACTCCGAAAATGAAACATGGTTCGAAAATGGACCACAATCACTCGCCGAAAATGGCACTCCGAAAATGGAGCATTGTTCGAAAATGGACCAGTATCACTCGCCGAAAATGACACTCTGAAAATGGAGCACGGTTTGAAAATGGACCATCATCACATCTCGCCGAAAATGACACTTCGAAAATGGAGCATGGTTCGAAAATGGACCATTATCACTCGCCGAAAAAGGCACTCCGAAAATGGAGCATGGTTCGAAAATGGACCACAATCACTCGCCGAAAATGGCACTCCAAAAATGGAGCATGTTTCGAAAATGGCACTCCGAAAATGGAGCACGGTTCGGAAATAGACCACTATCACTTGCCGAAAATGGCACTCCGAAAATGAAGCACGGTTCAGAAATGGACCACTATCACATCAGCAACGCCTCGGAAATGAGGTTTAGCATGCCGAAAATAGCACTCCCGAAATGGATCATGGGTTGAGGCCCACATCAGTATCAGCATGTGTCGAGGCCCACATCAGTATCAGCTTGGGGATGAGTCCCAGGGTTGAGGCCCACATCAGAATCAGTTTAAGGGCGAGGCCCACATCAATATCAGTTTGGGGCGAGGCCCATGTCAGTATCAGTTTGGGGCGAGGCCCACGTCAGTATCAGTTTGGGGCGAGGCCCACATCAGTATTAGTTTGGGGCGAGGCCCACATCAGTGTAAGTCTGGGGGCGAGGCCCACATTAGTATCAGTTTGGGGCGAGCCCCACATCATTATCAGAATCAGTCTTGCCGGGTATGGCACTCTGAGGGCAAGGCCCTTATTAGTATCAGTTTTGCCAGGTATGGCACTCTGGGGGCGAAGCCCACATTAGCAGCAGTCTCAGTTTCGCCGGGTATGGCACTCCGGGTATGGAGACACATCATCATCAATAATTTTAGGGGATATGTCCCAGGGTTGAGGCCCACATCATCATCAACAGTTTTGGGGATGCGTCCCAAGGTTGAGGCCCACATCATCATCAGCAGTTTTGGGGATGCGTCCCAGGGTTGAGGCCCACATCATCATCAGCAGTTTTGGGGATGCGTCCCAGGGTCGAGGCCCATTTTGTCAGCGGTATTGGGATGCGTTCCAGGGTCGAGGCCCCCGTTGTCGGTTGTAGTTATTGGGATGTATCCCAAGGTCGAGGGCCACTGCATCATTAGTATTTGTGATGCGTCCCAAGGTCGAGGTCCATTTTTTCAGCGGTATTGGGATGCGTCCCAGGGTCGAGGCCCCCGTTATCGGTTGCATTTATTGGGATGCATCCCAGGGTCGAGGCCCACTGTGTTATTAGTTATAGGGATGCGTCCCAGGGTCGAGGCCCATTTTGTCAGCGGTATTGGGATGCGTCTCATGGTCGAGGCCCCCGTTGTCCGTTGCAGTTATTGAGATGCGTCTCAGGGTCGAGGCCCACTGCATCATCAGCACAGTTCAAAACAACAGGCAAGTCAGGTGGCAGCTGGCAAGCCAAAATTCAATCATCATCAGTTTTGGGATGCGTCCCAAGGTCGAAGCCCACACATCAGTTGCAGTTATTGGGATGCGTCCCAGGGTCGAGGCCCACTGCATTATCAACACCGTTCAAAGCAAGAGGCAAATCAGGTGACAACTGGCGAGCCAGGTAAGTAAAAATGCATTGCACGAACTTTGATAGGACTGTCATTGTCACACACTGCACAGATCCCATCAAAGTGGGGGCGACTGTAGGCACTTCATTTTTGCATATAAGTCCCGATGATGAGCCTCGTACAGAGGCATTACCTCTTATGTCATGGAAGTCGCGGGAAACGGATGTCGGAAGGGAAAAGTCAAGAATTGACGTTTTGTTAGACTTTATTCACTTGTTTAGCTTCGGGTTCACTCGTTGGACCTCCCTTTCAAAATCACCCTTGGCCCAAAACCCAACCAAATCACACACCAAGCCCAAGAGACCAAACCTTAGCCCATTCTCTCTCATTAACCCTCCATGTCACGAAAACAACAAACAAAACAAACCCTTTAAATAAACCTAGCCACCCCACGTCCAAATTCAACAAAGCCCATCTCCCTTTTCAAAAAGCCAAACCCTAAGCATTAAATAAATTCCCCCCTAATAAATTATCTAACCCCTCACCAAATAACAAACCATTAATTAATAAACACTCCCCACTTCAACTATTATAAAAGAAACAAAAACCCAAAGCTCCCAGAGGCCATGCACGCGTAAAAAAACTCTCTGACCAAATAAACAATCCACCGTATGCCCTCTTCTCCATGCAGCTCCACGTGAAACAAGCCATTCAACTCATGAATAAACCAAAAAACCCTCATCACCGACAATAGTATAGCCCACAAAGCCAAGCACTCAACGCACACAAAGCAACCTTTAACTGCCCCCAAAACCCTCCACTGCCACGACACTTTGCTCCATTGGCACAAGACCCACGTCTTCATCCCCCATGCAACACGTCCCCTTGCCTTCACAGAAGCCATCCATCATGAAGACAACAAAAACCCCACTATCTCACGTCATTACCTAGCCCTCACGTACAATGCCCCTCACGCCAAAAACACTCAACAACCAACTGCCCTTCAAATTAACGCCATTCTGCCTCCTCACTGCAGCCCTTAACACGCAAATCAGGCCCTCATTCTGCCTCATAAACTCACACAAATCATTCCCCTCACTACAGCCCCTGAAACACGTCAACAGCCCCTGCAAACTAAGCCCTCCCTTCACGCCAAACTGCCAGTAATATAGCCTCTCTTACTGCCTTCAAACATCAACCAGAAACTGCTCTTTAACTACCGAAAATCTGCACTGAAAACTGCCTCTAACACCGTAAATTCTGCCCCAAAAAACCTGTGAACTGCACCCACGAAAACTGCCAGTAAAATAGCCACAAAAGCTGCCAATAAAACCCGCAAATTGTAACCCAAAACAGCCCCGCATCACCGCAAAACAGTGAGCTTAAACCGTGGTCAGAAACCGCAGTGAAATGAAGCGAAAACAGCGAGCAAAACAGTGAAACAGCGGAGGAAAACGTCGAACCAGTGAATCAGAGGAGTTGCGGAGCATCAACCCTTCCGACGGTCGTGTAACGCGCTTTCGAGAGACGACAAAAGAGGTTAGACCTGAGGGCACCCATTTTATTTATTATCCTTTATTTTTAGTTATTCCATCACTTTATCTCGCATGAATATTGTGAATTAGTGTATGATGTAATTCCGGGTGAATGGAATATGTGTTCCCTCTTGTGGTATATTGGATGGAAACCAAGACATAAATTCTGTAGCCGAATCTGATTGGACGGTATTATGGTTTGCACTCGGGATACAATGCCCCGTACCACTTGAGAGATTCACATATTTCATTTCATCCAAACTTGTATTTAAGCATGATTAGGCCATTAGGAGGTTATTTTTATTTTCAGTATGATTTAGTTTTAGTACGTTATTTTTTTATGCAAGATTTAGTCATTTACCTTTCGCAATAGGAATTTAATTTACATTATGTTTAGATCGTTATTTATTCAACATGTTTATTGTGTGATATTGTATGTTTGTCGTTATGAGAATTTACTTTTAAATCATACAAACTTACATTTAGGCTGTATATGAACTTAGATGTAGATTACTTTTGCAAATGTATGTTGAGTAGACTTGGTTAAAATTACACAAATCCGTTCATACAAGTGACATAAGTAAGGGACCATTCCGAACCCAACGTTTTGAGGTCTTCCCTTGCGAAGGGTGAGTGCGGCCTTAAATCATTTTCCAGGTTTACACCGGGTGGTGACTACATTTTATTTCTCCGGTTTAGTCCCTCGCGGGCTACTCCGTACTCCCGACCGAGCCGCGAGCCTGGAACAGCGTCGCCGATTTCTGTGTTACTTTCAGATGTTCCAACAATTTTGGCCATGAAATATTCAGAATTCGAAATTATTTTTTTCTTCAAAGTTGTAGATCTTTGAGTATTCTTTAATCTAGAAATTGAATCAGCTCAATATGATATCAGAGTAAAAAGTTATACCCAAAATACGACAGTGCGTAAAATTGGAATTTTCGAAACTGCACTTCGTTAAAACACCTTTTCAAGTTTCCAATCTCCAAAATTAATATGCCAAGTCCAATTTTTGCCCTTATTTGACCCACATTTCATCCTAAATAATTTCATTGAGTCCCAATATTATTTTATCTGCAAAATAAACTAAAACACATCAAAACGTTCAATAAACCTGAGAAACTAAACAAAATATTAAGTAAAATGGGTAGTAAATATTGATATATTTTCCACTCATCACACCCCAAACCTGACATTTTGCTAGTCCTCGAGCAAAACAACCAAATAAAATACAAGAAATAATTAAAATTAAACTAAGCCAATTTCGTAGGGATCCCTGTTGCATTTAGCATATACAACAAGCCTTTAAACCCCTAGGTGTCCCTAGCGGACGAATTGTAGTCTCGTGAGGGCTTACAGCAATGATACCCACAAACGTTCTACAAAAGTAAAAAGATAATAAAACTAATGCACACAAAAGCAAAAATACAAGAGAAAAGAGAATAAAGAAGTTAGTGACTAAACATGTGAAACTTCTTATCCAAGTTAATAGTTGTTTTCTTTCTTTCTAAATTTCCGAATAAGTAAATTCTTCGATTATTTTTATCATTCTCCATATACATAGGTAATAAAATATTAATCAACTCATTTTTCCCACAATAGTCACAAGCGTAGTTGAAAAGAGTGTAATATTTTTGTCCTAAAGTTTTATCAAAATTCACACATTTTTTAGCAATGAAATAATTTTTTTTCTGATTTTTCTGATTTTTTTTCTTGATTTTTGATTTTTTTTTATATACAATATCATCCATCTATGTAGCGAGCTTTGGGTCAGTGACTCCCAAACCAGTTGGCATTAGGGCACTAGGTTTTAAGACACCCCTATGGACTTAATTACTCAGACTTCAGATATATATATATATATATATATATATATATATATATATTTGCAACATCTTTGATCCATGTAGCGAGCTTTGGGCCAGTGACTCCAAAACAAGTTGGTTTTAGGGCACTAGGTGTTAAGACACCCTACGGACTTAATAACTCGGATCTCAGATGTTTTTTCTTATCCCATCGCTTTTTTTTAGATGCTTCCTCCAATTAAACTAGAGCACTGAATATTACAAACTTTTCAATTACAGCTCATGTCTGTATGTTACCATGTATGCTGATAATACCTGTCAACTGAGCATATGAAGATTCATTTTAGTCAGTATTATGGAGAATTCACAAATTAAATAATTCAAAATGAAATAAACAAAAATTAACTTGTTTCGAAATAGGTTGAGATACGTCTCAGGAGTGAAAATTCCTTACACAGCTATCTCACATCAATTTCACCTGATTAATAAAATAAAAACACAAAAATACAAAATATTTTTTTGGTTTTTATAAAATTTTTCAATTTTTTGGCTTTTTCAAAAAAAAATTTGACTAAAAATAAAACAATAAAACAAGATACAATTTAATTATTCTCCTCCCCCAAACCTAAATGAGACATTGTCCCCAATGTCTTAAACAGTAGAAGAGTTTAGAAAATCGTACATGGTTAGCTGAAATTCTAAATCTAAATGAAAAGTTAAAGGTTAAGATCCAGATTTATCGGATGCCTCTTACCACGATCATTATCGGACCAGTTTATCTTGGAAGATGGGGTCAATTTGAGGTTCAAAGGCTAAGATTTGGTCAATTAAATCTGTGGCAGTTCTGGCAGTAAATATGAGTTCTTTTACAGACTTTGACACGAACCCATTTCTCCAGGCATCATCAAGAAACACACAAAGAAAATCATTAAAATCCATCAACATTGTACAATCCAAACAGTTTCTGGTGTATGTTTAAGTTTGCCCAAGATAGTACTGTAAAAATTTCCTCCATCGTGCCCAAGCCTCCTGGCAAAGCAATAAAAGCATCAGCACAGTTAATTATCTCTACCAGTCGTTCAAAGATACCTGGCACGATTAGTTCCTCGCCCGTTTGATGATCCAATAAGATTCGCCTCCGCCAAGAGTTTTGGGATGATTCCCAAGACTTGACTGCCTCTATCCTGTACAGCCTTTGAAACGATCCCTATTAGTCCTAGATTGCCACCGCCATATACTAAGTGCATATTCCTTGCAGTAATGAATTGACCTAATTCCTGTGCCGCTGTTACGTATTCTGGTTTAACACCAACACTGGTACCGCAAAACACACATATGTTTTCAACCTGTCTTCTTGAAGTAGCTTCCATTTTTATCTGGATGCCTTCAAAGGTGCAATAATGAGTTGAATTTATAAAACCTGAAAAGGGTGAGTAATAATAGCACAAGTATCTTCCAAAGGACGATTAGTAGCAAAATAGTAAATCGTGAAAGGTCAAAACGTAGCCTGGATCCTTTCGGAGAAAATAACAAAACAAATCAAAATTATTAGGAAAAGGCAAAGAGATATAATATTTACAATAATGTAATGGCTTGAATGACGTCTATGCGTCAGGGACAAGCTTCCCATTTAATTTTCTTATAAATTGGCAAACAGAGTCTTTTAGAGTCAGATTCCTAAGACTTAACTGTTTTCTTTCTTTACGGAATTGTGTATGTAATTTGTGAATGGCTATATGAACATATCCACTGGGATGCGTCTCAAGATTCGAAGATATATCATCTAAAGACTCCTTACTCAAGCCATCCCTAATGAATTTAATTTTATCTTCGCGATTATCAGACACTATTCCTAAAGAACGACAACGAGTATTGCAATTCCATCGAGTACATTTGTAACAAACACTCATTTGCTTAGCTCTACGTTTCTTTGCATAGGTGCTTCTTCCAAAACCAGGCAAATAAGAATTACAAGAATCAGAATACTCACCTGCTAATCGGACCCGTGCTTCGATTACCCAACGAATGTCATTAGGAATACAATGGTTCGCCAGAAGTCTCATTCGTTCCATGTGAGCTTTGTAGACCTTTATCATAGAATTTTGAGGGAGAGAAGGAAATTATTTGTGAAGATTTGCGAGAGTTTCTTCAATCCTGAAATGACTTAACCTGCAAAAACTAAACACACCAAATCACAATATATACACAAATTGCTTGGGTTGCCTCCCAGCTAGCGCTAAGTTTAATGTCATCAGCTAGACATGATTTCCCGATCGTTAGGATGGATCTGAAAGTGTGACACTTTCTTTTTGTCGCTCAAATGATTCTCCCCAGTAGTGCTTGACATGCTTGTTTTTTAACTTGAATGTTTTGTTGGAGTCGGGATCGTGTAAATCAACGGCTCTATCTGGTAAAACCTTGGTGATTAGGAATTGACCTGACCACCGTGATTTTGGCTTCCATGGGAATAGTTTCAACCTTTAGTTTTTTAACATTACCTTCTGCCTTGGTTCCAGTTGTATGCGCACTAACTTCTCATCATGTTTCTTCCGGGCCTTTTCTTTGTGCAGTTTGTCCTTCTCAAAAGGCTGAATGTGAAATTCCTCCAATTCGTTGAGCTGGTGGAACTGTTTCTCTTCTGTTGATTGTAATGCAAGAATTGGTTTCTTCAGTGCGCAATACGTTTTATCTTCAGGCTCCACAAGCAATTGACATGCTTTAAGTTTTTCAGTAGAACTTTATATTGCATCCCAAGTCTGGATGGTACTATTTATCACATCAAGTCTGAAACATTCCTCTTTCTCTTCATTCGGGAAATTCATGACTTTGAAAACTTTGAATGTTACTTCTTGGTCTTGTACCCTCATGGTTATTTCTCCTTTTTGTACATCAATAACCTGTAGCCAAGAATGGTCTCCCGAGGATGATCGACACGTCTTGTCTTCCTCCATATCAGGGACAGTAAAATCTGCTGGGAAAATGAATTTGTCAACTTTGACCAGCACATGTTCAACTACACCCCCCGGAAATATAAGCGTTCTATCAGCAAGTTGTAGAGAGACTGAGGTGGACATTGTTTCTCCAATCTGTAATTTCCTGAAAATAGAAAAAAGGCATCAAATTAACACTCGCACCTAAATAACACAAAGCCTTACCGAAGTCATGTTCTTCTATGGTGCAAGGAACAGTGAAACTGTCAGGATCTTTCAATTTTGGAGGAAGTTTCCTTTGAATGATGGTGCTACATTCTTCTGATAATGCTACTGTCTCGTAATCTCCCAATCTCCATTTTCGTGAAAGAATGTCTTTCATGAATTTGGCATAGCTGGGCATTTGTTCCAATGCTTCTGCAAATGGAATGTTGATATGCAGCCTTTTAAAGATCTCTAGGAACCGATAAAATTGATTATCTAGTTTGTTCTTCTGGAGACGCTGTGGAAAATGTGGAGGTAGAATGATCATTTCTTGATCTTTTTCCTTTGCTTCTTTTTCCTCCATCTGTGGAACTACTTCACTGCTTTCTTTTGGAACTTCCTCAGTAGTTGCCTTGATTCCAACATCTTTGTTGATTTCAATACCGTTTTTTAACATGATGGCATGAAATTGCTCATTCCCCATGTTCCTTGGATTTGGTTCTGTGTTGCTAGGAAGGTTACCTGGCGGTCTGTAACTCTGAGCATTGGCTAGTTGTCCAATTTGATTCTCCAGTGCCTTATGGAAGCAGATTGACTTTGAATTAATACTGCTTGGGATTGAAACATAGCATCATACCTAGCTGCTTGAGAGTGATGTTTTGCTTCTACCTTTTTCAAGTGGGTCAGCACTTCTATTATTCCTGATTCATTTGCCTGCTCCTAGCCTTTGTTTTTCTGTTGGAATCCGGATGGTGAATTGTTCATTTGCCCTGAATTATTACTCCATGTGAAATTGGGATGATTCCTCCACCTTGGCTTGTAGGTGTTGGAATATATATTGTTCCCATGTCTGTTGAAATTGTTGACATAATTCATTGTTTCTTTATATTGATTTGGTTCTGGTGCTCCTCCGTATAGTGAAATTGTGGATCCAATATTGCTTTGCATGCTAAGAGTTTCCAAGAATTTGCATATCTGATCCAGTTTGGCATTTACTACTGTGTTGGCTCCAACCTCATAAATTCCAGCAATTCGTTGGATCAAGCTCATTTCTGTTGGCCACAAGGAGTTGTTGTTATCAATTTCTTCAATTAAGTCATAGGCTTGATCTTCTCCATTTGCAATTAAAGCTCCTCCAGCAGCAGTATCAATTGTGGTTCTCATTATTCCAGAAAGTCCATTGTAGAAGGTTTGGACTTGTAGCCATTTTGCAATCTCATGGTGAGGACATTTCCGGAGTAAATCTTTGAATCTTTCCCAAGCTTCACAGAGGGATTCTGAATCTTGTTGCACAAAGGATGTAATGTCATTCCTCAACTTTGCAATTCTGGCTGGTGGAAAGTACTTTGTAAGGAACTTTATGGCTAGAGTGTTCCAAGTTGTGATGAAACCTACTGGTAGTGAATGTAGCCAAGCTTTGGCTCTGTCCTTCAGGGAATATGGAAAAACTCGCAGTCTCATTGCTTCTTCTGATGCTCTGTTGTAGTTGAAAGTGCCGCAAACTTCCAGGAAGTTGTTGATGTGGGCATTAGGATCTTCAGTTGCATTTCCCCCAAACTGTACTGACTGCGGAATCATCTGAATGCATGTTTTGATGTCGCACGCATTTGCTGGTAAAGGAGGAAGTACAATACAGGAAATGAGGCCGTCAACCACTGGAATGGTTCTGTCTCGAATGGGAATTGGTGGTGCAACCTTCAAAGGTTCAGGTTCCATGTTAACAATTGTTTCTTGGCTTTCTCGCATTTCCCTTCTCAACTTCTGATGATTCTTTCAATCTCTGGGTCTTGCGGTCGGAGTTCAAAGCTTCAGGTTCGTCTCATGTAGTGTCTGAGAACCTGAAACACAAGAAAACAGAAACAATAAGTAAAAAGAAATTAGATACAGGTAAAGGTATCTAACCTCAAAATTAATAGTGAAAGATAAATAAGTCTTCGGCAACGGCGCTAAAAACTTGACCGGCGTAATCACACGCGTATAACGCAAGCGCACGTATCGTTCAAGTAGTATAAAAGTATCGATCCCACGAGGACTTAAAACATTTTGTTATTAATTTATGAAGTTAAATATTTACAAGTATCTAATGGATTGATTGTTTGATTGGTGGTGACTTTAAAATTAAAATAAGAAAATAAAATTGCTTGAAAGTAGATTGAAGAAAATTCAAATTTATAAAACTATCCAGGGTTGTGAATACTTCCAATGTCTTTTTAAAAGATGAAGTGGTTATTTTAAGTTTGTGTAATATATTGGTTTATTAACCTGGAACACGAAATTATATAAAAGCCTCTTTCGATGGTCAAATACAAATACCCAGTATAACCTAATTAATCATATTCCTATGTTAACCAAGTTATCTGAATTCATTAAGATTAAGTTCCAATTATGGCTACCCCGCCTGACAGGTATATTCCTATCCTGTAAGGAAATCTATTAAAGGGTTATTTATCCTTAAGGAAGATTGTGAGCTATTGACTCTAAGGTCTTTAACCTAAAATCTCTTTTCCAAGTTCATTTTAAGTTTACCAGTTCAATTTTATTAATGGCCAGTTAGTAAAAAGCATTAGGATTAAGGCTCAATAAACAAACCTTTATATTACCCAAACTGTAATTTAACCCCTTATAAACCGTTGATATTGGATTTCATCACAACCCCAGATAACTGGCTTAGTTACGACACATATTTACGAGTAGTAACAACTTAAATAAAATAAAAGACATAAAGTAAATTGCTAGAGATTAAATACTAAAAAGTAAATTGCTGAAAGTAAATAAAGTAAAAGTACAATAAAAAAAATGTTGGGGGGTTAGAGGATCCATTTTTATTACTAATATTTTAGATATCTCCCTTAATATAATATATTAACTTTGTGTGATAATTACCAACCAGCCATATAGGTGGTATCCTGATTAAGTCAAATTAATAATTAATTACCAACCGACCAACCAGGCGGTATCCATGCTTAGTCAGGTTAAAACCAATTTATAATTAATTGCCAACCGTCCAATATGGCGATATCCTCGTTAAGTCAGATTTTAAATAGTGATTATATTATAATTATGGGAGATTAATCTAAATAGCAATAATAAAAGTTTTACCTTTTACCCCAGCAAGGGGGAGTTACCTCCTCATTGCTTGAAAAGTAAATACTGAAAAAGTAAAGAAAGGAAAATACTATGCGTAAAAGTAAATTACGAAAAGTAAAAACTGAAAAGCAAAGAAAAGAAAGTGCGAAAAAGTAAATTTCTTAAATTAAACAAACAATATACAATCTTCTTAGTATTCTTAAGGAATTCCAAAGAAGAAAGTATGAATATACAAATGAAATGGCTTGGTATTTATAGGCAAAATTTTGCCTCCATCAAATCATCCACCAAATCCATTATTAATTGCTCCACTACTTGCTCCACCAAATCCATTATTAATTGCTATCATGTTTGGTGGGAGCTTGACTATTTTTATTTTTTATTTATTTATTTACTTGAAAATGACTTTAATAATTACACATAACACACTTACGAATGTTCCATCCATTTCGGTCGTGAAATCTTCATAATTCGAATTTATTTTGTTCTCCAAAGTTGTAGATCTTTGCGTCGTTTTTAATCTGGAACTTGAATCAGCTCAATCTGATATCGGAGTAAAACGTTATGCCCAAAATACGACAGTTACGCAAAATTGGAATTTCCGCACTTCGTTAAAACGCTCTTTCAAGTTTCCAATCTCCAAACTTAATATGTCAAGTCCAACTTTTATCCTTATTTGACCCACATTTCGTCCTAAATGATTTCATTAAGTCCTATTATTTTATCTGCAAAATAAACTAAAACACATCAAACCCGAGAAACTAAACAAAATATTAAGTAAAAGGGGCGGTAAATATTGATATATTTTCCTTTGGTCGCAAGGAATGTTCTCTCATTGTGCCAATCAAACAAAGACATTGGGAGAAACTCTTACCCCATGCCATTCAATATATCAAGGCCTCAGCGGAATGAATCCAGCCCCGAGCCAATTAAACATATGACCACAAGAGAATGATCTCTTCTTCTGCCATTCACATAATAATAAGGCCTCAGCGAAACGAAACTAGCCCCGAGCAATCATAAACACTTGACAACAAGAGAATGATACCTCATTGTGCCATTCACATATCAATAGGGCCTCAGTGGAACAAATCCATCCCCGAGCCAGCATAAACACTTGGCCACAAGGGAATGATCTCTCTTTGTGTCATTCACATATCAATAAGGTTTTAGCGGAACGAATCCATCTCCGAGCCATTATAAACCAGAATTACGAGGGAATATTTTCAACCTCAGACCATCCCCACAAACAATCGTGATGGCGTCTCATACTATGTTGCACAAAAATAAAATAAAACGACAAGTGTAACAGGTGACATATCACACATTCCATACCGACCCAAAAAATCAAGGAAATTGAGGCATTGTCTTGTCCCATGTTACCTAAAATAATAATTTTGAACCTCATAGTCCAAATGCCTCGGAGAATCGAGTTACAGATCAAGGGATGGCCAATGCTATGTGGATATTCTCCTTCTTATGCTGGATAGGCCTCGATTCGTCAAACACCGTGGAGGCCCTCTAGCCTTCCATGTGCTATGCTCATACGGATCCGAGAAAAGATGGTGAAACACTCAAAAAGTGGTTCTTTACTCCCAAGTATAAGAGTATCGAAGTAATTAAATAATATGGTAATTCCAAGGTCGATCCACAAGAAATAGATTTAATAAAATAAAAATAATTTGAGTGAAAAAAATTGAATTATTTGAAGTGATTGACAATTTTTAAATTTGACTGCAACAATAAAATAAAATGATAGGGTTAGGGCTAGGGGATTCACTTTTAATATTTAAAATTTAGAAATCTTAAATTTTATAATATATAAATTATCATTATTACCCGGTTAATTTATTTCAGGAATTAATTATGCCAAAAGATATAAAACCAGCCAAAAAGGCGGTGAAAACACTTGTCTATAACAAGTCCAGTTAGTTACTCAATAATGCCAAATAAATAAAATCAACCATACATGCGGTAACAAAGTTTGCCAATAATTAATTCAGATTTAAATTATATATGGATCTTTAGATTACAATTCATTTATTATATTATAAGTGAGATTAATCTATATTCTCATATTAAAAGCTTCACCCTTTACCCCTTTACCCTAACATGATGAAATTAGCTACTCATGATTTGAATAAAAACACAAATATTTTATTACTGAAATAAAAATAATTACAAGAAAACTTTAAAAAATAAACAACACAAGAGCTGAAATCAAATTTCAGAGAGAAATGTAAAAAAGAAGTTGAGAAAACTGAGGTGCCGAACACCTCTATTTATAGAGGTGCTCGACATATCTCTCTCTCTCTCACATCTTTCTTTTTCTATTTTTTTTTTTTTTTATTAAAAATTTGGTTGCCATCACCGAAATGTGATAACAACACTTTTTTTTTTAATAATATATTATTATTATACATTTATAAAAAATCTTGGTGGGACCTCCAGTATAATTTATATAAAATCATGTAAGTCCTCCCAAATTATATAAATATAATAATAATAATATAATAATGATATGATGATATGATGATGATAATAATAATAATTTTAAAAATACATTGCAGGTAAATAAATCATAATCTCATTTTGTCGCCAATCTAAACACGGTGAATGATTTCTAAGTCTGATTTGAATATAGTTGTCATGCACTTTTGGGTTTCTTCTGGGTCCTGGAATCCAGATCTCATATCCATTTTTCCTGTTGAGCATCCGAAGTAGTATTTTACATATACAATAAATAAAAATATATAAAACATAAATATAATTATTATTTTACAAATGTGCTAAATTAAGAGGATTAATGAAATTATAAGTGTAAAATGATTAGCTTTCTCTTTTATTAAGTGTACACTTTTTAATGTTCATCACACCCTCAACCAGTTTATTACTAGTCCATAGTAATTTAAGCGAAAACTTTAAAAGAAACAAATTCTTATCCAAGTTGATAATTATTTTCTTTCATTCTAAATAATCAAATAAGTAATTTATGTTGTACTTTTACCCTTCTTCCCATATAAACATAAAATAAAGTATCAATCAATTCATTGTGCCAATAATATTCACAAGACTTGTTGAAAAGAGAGTAATATTTTTATCCTAAAATTTTATTAGAGTTCACACTTTTTTGGTAATGGAAGTTTATTCATAAATACAATAATATATATTTTAAAATAATAATACATCTTCAATCTTTGTAACGAGTTTTGGGCCAGTGACACCCAAACCAGTTGGTTTTAGGACACTAGGTGTTAAGATACCCCTACATAAGTAATTGGTCGGATCTCCTATGTTAAAAATAAGAGTGTCTGATTTCCTTAAGCTTTCTCTTTAACTCATATAACGAGCTTTGGGCCAGTGACTCACAGACCAGTTGGTCTGTAACGACCCGATTTATTTTAACATGTCGGGTGGATTTTATTTTTCGCGCGTGAGGCCGCGTCCGAACGCGATGTTAATTTTTATTGTAAATTGGGGACTTTTGTAGAGAAATTAATTAAAAGACTATAATAATCAAGAATTGAGGGATTAAATTGTGATTTACCAAATTAATATATATATTTAAAAAAAAAACAAAATAAAAGAAAAGAAGAAAGAAAAGTCTAAGATATTTCCACACATGTGAATACATTATACACACCCACTTACACGTTTACACACCTAACACACACACCAATCACAAAACACAGCCACACACGCTGGATTCACGAGGGGGAGACACAAAAAAACCAAATAGAGAGAAAGTAGGGGGAGACGAGTGAAGGCCCGGGAGAGAGAGAAAATGGGTTCCGAATCCCTGACCGCCGGCGAGTTCCCCCCCCCCCCCCCCCCCACCACCCACTGTTTCGATGCCGATGATAGTAGCAGGGGCTGGCGAGCAAAAAAAAAAAAAAGAACAATGCAGCAGATTAGATAGTGAGATAGGTCGAGAAGGAAGACGAAGCAGGCCAAGAGTTGGATAAGAGAGCAGGGGCCGAAACAGTAAAAAAAAAAAAAAAAAAAAAAGATAGATAGAAAAGAGGTAAGTATACTATGATGAGGATTCCCTTGAGTTTAATTGCTTTTGATTTGTTTGGGTAAAGAAATAAATTAGAAGGATTGGTTATGTTTGTTTAAAGGGTTTACTGATTTTAATGGTCAATTGAATTTAGTTGTGAGATTTAATTGTTTAATGAGATAATTAGGTATTTTGAGATTTATTTTATTGTCTATAAACTTGATATAAATTATACTGAATCAGATTTGATTTCAGCAATGAAAGCATTTTCTGAAATATATGAAGCTTATATGACAGAGGTAATTTTAATGCTGCTGAAAGTAAACTAATTAAATTTGTTTTATTTAGAGTTCTATCTACACTGTACCAATTTATACTAATGATCTAATAGTGAAAACTACAATGGCAGTTTTATTTGACTCTTTTGAATCAAATGATCTTTTCCGTTCATTTATACTAACTAATTTAGTAGATAAATTACAAGGAAATAAAATATGAGTACAACATTTTTCCTTAATTTATTTAGATCTTCTCCTTTTTATAATAATGGTGTTACATCAACTGATCTTCTATTTTGATTGAATAATGGGACTTAGATTGTCTTAGTTCGTATATATATCATTTCAACATTTAGCTGAGGTATGTCTCGTTAAAAACTGTACTTATTGTCTTATAAGCTATTAGCGTGAGATCTAGTTATGAAAAAGGTATACTAGGTTATGAAATACATGTCCTATTTCTTTATAATGTCATGATGAGTTTGATAAGACGCTTAACCTGCTTTCTTATGTAGTGTATAAAACGATGTCAATTGCTCATTGCTTGTATAAGAATTAGACTAGATTAGAGAAAATGTATGGTAATTTGTGGAGTGATAAAGGAAATTAGTTAACTTTTATTTGAAGAAAATAGAATTTGATGATAAATATATATATATATATATGTGTGTGTGATGAAGAAGAAATTCCTGAATTTGCAGCTGAAGAATATGTAGAAATGCTTGATTTAAATCCACCTGTCTTACCGATATGGTCACAAATTGAATCCTCTTATACTGATATAATGAGTACTGAAATAGTTAAGAATAATGCTACAGAACCTGAAGCCAGTATTAGTGCTCCAATGAATATAGATGCTATACCATCATTTGATATGTGTTATGCTATTCTAGGAGATATAGATACTGGAATAGATACTGATGCAATTATGGTTGAACCAGCTGAAAGTTGAGATATAGTTCTAGGTGATGCAGGTGCCACAGAACCAACTAAAGCAGTGAATATTGATAACAATATTTTAGTTGATGGCTTATTAATATGAAAGTGAGTGTAGCATGGAAATATATGTTTTGTGTATGTTTGGTGTTGAGTCGATGGTGACAGTATTATAAGCATTGGGGTATGTTTAGTTTCAAAGATTAACTAGAAGTAGCGACGATTGGATTGTTTTATAAGCTGTTGATAATATTATTTTACTTTGATGAAGTAAAAGTGTTTGAAGCATACATGGTAGTATTTGAAATATGTGAGTAATAATATTAGTAAGCTGTAGATGAACGCTATTATATATATAAAACTTAATAGCATGAGGATGAATATATGACGCTATGTGGCACATTAGCGTTCATATGTTTAAAATATTGTGATTAATTATTTTGTAAATAAGCTTGAGTATGTATGAAAAGAAACATATAAGAAACAAAATAAATATATCATTTAGTTGAAAGAATTCACGAACATATGCATGTACATATATGTTAATATGGATAAGCGTATGATTAAGATAAGGGAAAGCATAAGAAATGAGTATGCATGAATTTGTGCATATATATGTATGGTGATGTATGAAAGCATGGTTAGGGTAAAAGGAAGCATAAGGAATGCATATGCATATATGTACATTATGATTTTCATCATTTGAGTTGAAATTAAGAATGATTTTGAAATTCATTGATTTTTAAAGAAAAGTTTCTAATGCTTTTGAAAGTATCGTATTTCAGAAAAGGTTTTACAGTTTTGAGATACAAAACGTGATTTTATGTTTTTCACCCCAGTATGTAACTTGAGATTCAGTTGGAATTGACGGATATCATATGGATTCGGGATTTGGGATTTGACCCATCCCAGCTGTACACTAATTGGAATTGACGGATTTAGACACATGTGCACATGTGGAGGACTGGGGGGACGCCCTTAGATCCTCAGCGCTCAGATGGTATATTCCTGGGCGGAGATGCGCCTACGGGCGGAGATGCACCTTCGGGCGGAGATGCGCCTACGGGCGGAGATTCAGTTTTCAGATACAAATTTCAGTTTTTAGAGATACAGATTTCAGATAGACTTCAGTTTTCAGAAACAGTTTTCAGATGAACAGTTTTCAGATGAACAGTTTTCGGAAACAGTTTTTAGAAAACAATATTTCAGAAAGACAAGTTTTATAAAGAGTTTCAGAAAGCAGTTTTCAGAAAACAGTTTTTCAGTAAAGATTTTCAAAACGCATTTTATAAAAGCATAACATGTTAAGGTAGAACTTAGTTTACAAATCATGCATATAAATCATACATTTTAGGAATAATTTGAGTTATATATAGCTGATATTAATGCATGATAGCATTATTACATTTATATGCATAAATGATTGATATTGATATGAATTGTTTGTTTGTTTGTATAAAAGAATCCTTCGTGAATGATAAGTGATAACATGATTACATTTATATATTTGTGATTGATGCCTGTGTGTATTATATGTTCACATAGAAGGAACAGTTGGTTAGATATTAGCGTATGATTATATGGTTTCATATACATGTTTATATGGTTGATTTTAGTCTGTTGGATGTTTAATAGAAAGAATATTTTATTAATCCGATTTGATGATATTTCATGAAATAAAAGAAAGATCATTATAATAAAAGCCGGAATTAGATTAGAAATAAGTATATAGAAAAGTGGAAAGATATCAGAGTAACGCAGTAGAAACGTAATGGGACTTGACACAGTAGATGGAACTATGAAAACTCAATGACTAGGTTATAGATATTTAAAGTATAAGTAAGAAACAAGATGTATTTGTAGGTGTGGATTCAGAAAAAAGAAATTAACAGCAAAATAGTAATGATTGAAAATTAACTCATACTTAATGATATGGATGTTAGAAAGCACAAACAAGAAACATGAATTAAGTTTATGTATACTCAGATAAAAAAGACAAGTAATTAAGTAACATGTTTGCTAAACAGATTGAGATAAGATAATAAGTCTAGATTTATCTTATGTTGTATGTCACGTAAGTAGCTCAGGTTAATACAGAAAAATAAATCAGATCTTGCATGTGTTTGACGCTCAAGGAATGAGCGTAGTTACTTATTGAGTCATTATGACTCACACCCCAACAGTGTTTGAGATTTTGCAGGTTGGTGACCTGATCAGTCGACCACAGACACCAGAGCTCGAGAAGCCGGATAGCAGCGTTGCAGTCAGCCAACCAACAAGTCCTGGGGGAAAGAGAGTCAAGTTGTTTATGAGTCTAGTTGTAAAGGATTTGTATTGTACAAGTTTAAGTTTTGTAAAAGTTTTTGTTTATACGCATTTTCGGGCATGGAGCCCAGTGGTATTATGTTTGAGTTGATTATTAGATTGTGTTGGGCCCTATAGGTTGTTTTGAGATGCTGGACTTGATCCAGGTTGCATGACTTTTAGTAGAGGTCATGCCGAATTTTCGTCAAGAGTCAGAGGCTTATGGAGGCAGGATTAGCCTGTCTCCTACCGGTAGCATCCTGGCTGAGGCGGGATGCTACAAAGATGGTATCAGAGCAGAGGTTATAGAGTGTCGGTGACTGCCAGTGTTGTTAGATGCGATAAGAGGCGCGCCTCGATGCGAGAGGCGCATGAGGCGCAGGGCTGTTCGCGTCGAAGGGGCTGAGGCGAGGCGATTCCGGTGATGCGCTGAAAGGCGACCCGATGCGCTCGAGGCGTGACGAGGCGAGAAGCGTGATGAGGCGTGCGCATCATGGGGATTTGCTTTTCTATTTAATGAAATTTCAGAAACCCTAATTTCATATTTTCCAGCCACCACTGTTGCGTACCTGTGTCTCAGCCCACTGCAGCCGACGACTCGACCGCCGACAACTCCAACGCCGACGACTCCACCGGCGAAGACTCCACCGCCGACGACGCCTCAGTTTGTGAGGTACGAGTGATCAGTGAATGAATTTTTTTTTTTTTCCTCTTTCTTTTCTTTTCGATTTTTCTTCTATTATTCTTTCTTTTTATCGATTTTTCTTCTATTATTATTTCTTTGTATCAATTTTTCTTCAATAATCATGAATCATGATTCCTTGATTTTTTTACTGTAATGGGCGAAATTTTTCAATTGTTCTTTCTGTTTTTTTTTTTGGGCGAAATTGTAATGGTAATTTATTTTGTTATTTTGCTCTTCCTCTCTGATTTTGTTACTGTAATGATAGTGTGTTTTGTTCTTGCTCTCTGATTTTGTTACTGTAATGGTAATTTATTTTGTTCTTGGCTTGCTCAGTTGCTATCTGATTTTGTTATTTCGGTTTTCTTTGATTTTGTAACTTTGTTCTCTTGTTTTTTTTTTTTTTTGGGACTGAGTTGAGAATTCAAGGTTAATTTAGTTAGAGTTACTTGAGTTGAGTATGTATTTTTTTTTGGTACAGAATGGAATCTGGAAGCTCATTAAAAGTAGTAGAAAAACAGACCCCGCGATAAGCTTGGAAATATTCGCAGATGATTGATCAGTCGAATAGGAACAATTTGAAGTGTAATTTTTGTGAAAGATTGGTGAAAGGGGGGGTCAATAGGATGAAACAACATCTCGCAGGAGGTTATAGAAATGTGACCAAATGTGTTAGATGTCCTCCTCATGTTAGTGAGGAGATTAAAGATTATTTTCTTAAAAAATCTCAAGAGAAGGAAGAAAGTACTATGAATCTGAATCCACATTTTGATGATATTGGTACTTATGATGATGATGAGAGAGGAGGAGATTGCGTCTCTAACTCGAAAGAAGCCAAAACAAAAGGGACCAATGCATTTGTATTTTACTCCTGATGCTGAGAAGGTTGTCAAGGATCGAAAAGAGGGAAAGTTGAAGCAATTGGCAATAAATGAATCATGCAAAAAAGAGTTGAGGAATAGAGCGTGTAGAGACCTAGCTAGATGGTTCTATGATGCTGGGATACCATTTAATGCAGTTAAATTGGATAGTTTTGCAGCTCAATTGAATCAGTTGGGCAATTTGGGCCTGGTATGAAACCACCTAGCTATCATGAGGTCCGAGTTCCATTGTTGGCAAATGAAGTTCATAACACCAAAGAATTGATGAATGTACATAAAGAAGAATGGGCAAAATATGGATGTTCAATTATATCGGATGGATGGCGTGATTCAGTGGTTAATAAAGATATTATAAATTTTTTAGTCAATTCTCCGAGGGGTTCTGTGTTTATCAAATCCATTGATGCTTCAAACTTTGTGAAAACTGGAGACACTTTGTATAAGATGCTTGATGAAATGGTTGAAGAAATTGGAGAACAAAATGTTGTACAAGTAGTGACCGATAATGCATCAAATTATGTAGCAGCAGGTATTATTTGATAAATATATACAAATTGATTTATTTATTGTTGATATAGTAATAGTATACTAACATAGTGCAATGAAATATGAATTTTGTAGGGAGATTGTTGGAAGCAAAGAGACGACATTTGTATTGGTCACCATGTACTGCTCATTGTCTTGATTTGATACTTGAAGATATTGGGAAGATCCGTTTAATACATGGGACATTGAAAAAGGCCGTGTCTGTGACCGGTTATATATATAGTCGAACGAGTGTGGTAAATTTAATGAGAAAATTTACTGATAAAGAATTGCTTAGGCCTGCAGTGACCAGATTTGCTACTGCCTATATCACACTCCGGTCCATTCATGGCCAACAAAATAATTTGAGAAAGATGTTCACTTCAGATGAATGGAATAGTAGTAAATGGTCTAAGGAGGAAGGGGGGAAAAGAGCAGCACAAATCGTGTTAATGCCAAATTTTGGAAGAATATTGTATGGATTCTAAAATTATCGGGCCCTCTTGTTAGTGTACTTCGAATGGTTGATGGTGAGAAGAAGCCTCCTATGGGTTATATTTATGAGGCTATGGATAGAGCCAAAGAAACTATTGCCAAGTCTTTTAATGAGAGAGAAGAAAAATATGCTTCTGTTTTCACCATCATTGATCAAAGGTGGAATTGCCAACTTCATCGGCCTTTGCATGCAGCTGGATATTACTTGAACCCTGAATTTTTCTATTCAAATCCAAACATTGATTCAGATGAAGAAGTCGTGCAAGGTTTGTATGATTGCATTGGGAGGCTTGTACCCGATATTGATGTACAAGACAAGATTGATAATGAGTTGCCAAAATATAGAATTGGTCACGGTACGCTGGGGGACCTATTGCAATCAGACAAAGAAATAAGAAATCTCCTGGTAAATTATTTAATCACAATAATTTTTAAATTATATTATGTAAAAATATTTTATTAATTTCATATTCTTTGTATTAATAGCTGAGTGGTGGACGTCGTATGGAGCTTCCACTCCAAATTTACAGAAATTTGCCATAAAAGTCTTGAGTCTAACATGCAGTGCCACGGGTTGTGAAAGGAATTGGAGTGTATTTCAGCAGGTAATTTTTTATAAAATCAAATTTTTGTAAATTGTAAATAAAATATAATTTCTTGTATACTTATAATTATTTATTTGTTGCTTTGATAGCTTCATAACAAAAGGAGAAATAGGCTTGCTCAACAGCGTTTGAATGATTTGGTTTTTGTGAAATATAACCGAGCATTGAGACGGCGTTATGATATGCGAGATACTCTTAATCCAATCTTATTGGACGATATTGATGATTGCAACGAGTGGTTGACTGGGAGATTAGATGGTGATTCTGATATGGATGATGATTTGGTTTTTGATAATGAACCTTTGACATGGGGTCAAGTTGCTACAGCTGCTGGAGTATATGAGCCAACCCATCATACTAGATCAAAAATGAGTGGAAAATCAAGTACTTCTAAAGCAACAGCTCACTTGAGGTTAATCAATGAAAATAATGACTTACAAGATACAGATGAAGAGGAGATAGATCGTGAAGAAGATTTGAACGATGGAGAAGAAGATGATGCATTACTCATGGATGATGATGATGATTTTTTTCTTGATTAGATGATTTGTAATGCTACTTGTTTTTCATTTTCATGAACTTTAACTATGCTTATTTTGTTAAGAATATGATGATGGTGTTTCTTTTGACTAAATACTTTACAATTATCCTTTTTTTTCTTCAATTTGATGTTTTTTAATTATGTATATTATCAAGTATTATGAATATGATGAGTATATTTAATATAAAAGTAGACTATATATGAAAAAATTACTATCTACTTATTATTTTTTTTACATTTACAAGTAAATGATGCATATATTACAAATTTAAAATTATTATTAATAGATGTGCGCCCCGTGTCTGTGATGCCCGCGCCTCTCGCCCTGCGCCTCGCGCCTCGCTTTTCTGGCTCTGATCGCCTCGGTGCGCCTCTCGCCTTTAACAACACTGGTGACTGCAGCTGCTGGCTATTCGACAATCTCAGTATGTGTTTTGTATAGACCATATCAGTCTTTGTTTGATGTTTGGTTTTCAGTCTTTGCTTGTTGTTAGTTTTAGTATGCCCAGATCAGGATTCGAGGACGAATCCTATATAAGGAGGAGTGAATGTAACGACCCGGGTTATTTTAACGTGTCGGGTGGATTTTATTTTTCGCGCTTGAGGCTGCGTCCGAACGCGATGTTAATTTTTATTGTAAATTGGGGACTTTTGTAGAGAAATTATTAAAAGACTATAATAATCAAGAATTGAGGGATTAAATTGTGATTTACCAAATTAATATATATATAAAAAAAAACAAAATAAAAGAAAAGAAGATAGAAAACTAGATATTTCCACACACGTGAATACATTATACACACCCACTTACACGTTTACACACCTAACACACACACACCAATCACAAAACACAGCCACACACGCTGGATTCACGAGGGGGAGACACAAAAAAACCAAATAGAGAGAAAGTATGGGGAGACGAGTGAAGGCCCGGGAGACAGAGAAAATGGGTACCGAATCCCTGACCGCCGGCGAGTTCCCCCCCCCCCCCCCCCACCCACTGTTTCGATGCCGATGATAGTAGCAGGGGCTGGCGAGCAAAAAAAAAAAAAAAAGGAAGATGAACAATGCAGCAGATTAGATAGTGAGATAGTTCGAGAAGGAAGACGAAGCAGGCCAAGAGTTGGAGAAGAGAGCAGGGGCCGAACAGTAAAAAAAAAAAAAAGAAGAGATAGATAGAAAAGAGGTAAGTATACTATGATGAGGATTCCCTTGAGTTTAATTGCTTTTGATTTGTTTGGGTAAAGAAATAAATTAGAAGGATTGGGTTATGTTTGTTTAAAGGGTTTACTGATTTTAATGGTCAATTGAATTTGGTTGTGAGATTTAATTGTTTAATGAGATAATTAGGTATTTTGAGATTTATTTTATTGTCTATAAACTTGATATAAATTATACTGAATCAGATTTGATTTCAGCAATGAAAGCATTTTCTGAATTATATGAAGCTTAATATGACAGAGGTAATTTTAATGCTTCTGAAAGTAAACTAATTAAATTTGTTTTATTTAGAAGTTCTATCTACACTGTACCAATTTATACTAATGATCTAATAGTGAAAACTACAATGGCAGTTTTATTTGACTCTTTTGAATCAAATGATCTTTTCTGTTCATTTATACTAATAACTAATTTAGTAGATAAATTACAAGGAAATAAAATATGAGTACAACATTTTTCCTTAATTTTTTAGATCTTCTCCTTTTTATAATAATGGTGTTACATCAACTGATCTTCTATTTTGATTGAATAATGGGACTTAGATTGTCTTAGTTCGTATATATCATTTCAACATTTAGCTGAGGTATGTCTCGTTAAAAACTGTACTTATTGTCTTATAAGCTATTAGCGTGAGATCTAGTTATGAAAAAGGTATACTAGGTTATGAAATACATATCCTATTTTTTTATAATGTCATGATGAGTTTGATAAGACGCTTAACCTGCTTTCTTATGTAGTGTATAAAACGATGTCAATTGCTCATTGCTTGTATAAGAATTAGACTAGATTAGAGAAAATGTAAGGTAATTTGTGGAGTGATAAAGGAATTAGTTAACTTTTATTTGAAGAAAATAGAATTTGATGATAAATAAATATATATATATATATATGTGTGTGTGATGAAGAAGAAATTCCTGAATTTGCAGCTGAAGAATATGTAGAAATGCTTGATTTAAATCCCCTGTCTTACCGATATGGTCACAAATTGAATCCTCTTATACTGATATAATGAGTACTGAAATAGTTAAGAATAATGCTACAGAACCTGAAGCCAGTATTAGTGCTCCAATGAATATAGATGCTATACCATCATTTGATATGTGTTATGCTATTCTAGGAGATATAGACACTGGAATAGATACTGATGCAATTATGGTTGAACCAGCTGAAAGTTGAGATATAGTTCTAGGTGATGCAGGTGCCACAGAACCAACTAAAGCAGTGAATATTGATAACAATATTTTAGTTGATGGCTTATTAATATGAAAGTTAGTGTAGCATGGAAATATATGTTTTGTGTATGTTTGGTGTTGAGTCGATGGTGACAGTATTATAAGCATTGGGGTATGTTTAGTTTCAAAGATTAACTAGAAGCGACGATTGGATTGTTTTATAAGCTGTTGATAATATTATTTTACTTGGATGAAGTAAAAGTGTTTGAAGCATACATGGTAGTATTTGAAATATGTGAGTAATAATATTAGTAAGCTGTAGATGAACGCTATTACATATATAAAACTTAATAGCATGAGGATGAATATATGACGCTATGTGGCACATTAGCGTTCATATGTTTAAAATATTGTGATTAATTATTTTGTAAATAAGCTTGAGTATGTATGAAAAGAAACATATAGAAACAGAATATTATATCATTTAGTTGAAAGAATTCACGCATATGCATGTACATATATGTTAATATGGATAAGCGTATGATTAAGATAAGGGAAAGCATAAGAAATGAGTATGCATGAATTTGTTGCATATATATGTATGGCGATGTATGAAAGCATGGTTAAGGTAAAAGGAAGCATAAGGAATGCATATGCATATATGTACATTATGATTTTCATCATTTGAGTTGAAATTAAGAATGATTTTGAAATTCATTGAGTTTTAATGAAAAGTTTCTAATGCTTTTGAAAGTATCGTACTTCAGAAAAGGTTTCTTACAGTTTTGAGATACAAAACGTGATTTTATGTTTTTCGGGGCATGAGGAAAAAACTCACCCCATTATGTAACTTGAGATTCAGTTGGAATTGACGGATATCATATGGATTCGGGATTTGGGATTTGACCCATCCCAGCTGTACACTAATTGGAATTGACGGATTTAGACACATGTGCACATATGGAGGACTGGGGGGACGCCCCTAGATCCTCAGCGCTCAGATGGTATATTCATGGGCGGAGATGCACCTACGGGCGGAGATGCGCCTTCGGGCGGAGATGCGCCTACGGGCGGAGATGCGCCTTCAGGCGGAGATGCGCCTACGGGCGGAGATTCAGTTTTCAGATACAGATTTCAGTTTTCAGAGATACAGATTCCAGATAGACTTCAGTTTTCAAAAACAGTTTTCAGATGACAGTTTTTCAGAAACAGTTTTAGAAAACAATATTTCAGAAAGACAAGTTTTATAAAGAGTTTCAGAAAGCAGTTTTCAGAAAACAGTTTTTCAGTAAAGATTTTCAAAACGCATTTTATAAAAGCATAATGTTAAGGTAGAACTTAGTTTACAAATCATGCATATAAATCATACATTTTAGGAATCATTTGAGTTATATATAGCTGATATTAATGCATGATAGCATTATTACATTTATATGCATAAATGATTGATATTGATATGAATTGTTTGTTTGTATAAAAGAATCCTTCGTGAATGATAGCATGATTACATTTATATATTTGTGATTGATGCCTGTGTGTATTATATGTTCACATAGAAGGAACAGTTGGTTGGATATTAGCGTATGATTATATGGTTTCATATACATGTTTATATGGTTGATTTTAGTCTGTTGGATGTTTAATAGAAAGAATATTTTATTAATCCGATTTGATGATATTTCAATGAAATAAAAGAAAGATCATTATAATAAAAGCGGAATTAGATTAGAAATAAGTATATAGAAAAGTGGAAAGATATCAGAGTAACGCAGTAGAAACGTAATGGGACTTGACACAGTAGATGGAACTTTGAAAACTCATGACTAGGTTATAGATATTTAAAGTATAAGTAAGAAGCAAGATGTATTTGTAGGTGTGGATTCAGAAAAAAGAAATTAACAGCAAAATAGTAATGATTGAAAATTAACTCATACTTAATGATATGGATGTTAGAAAGCACAAACAAGAAACATGAATTAAGTTTATGTATACTCAGATAAAAAAGACAAGTAATTAAGTAACATGTTTGCTAAAAGATTGAGATAAGATAATAAGTCTAGATTTATCTTATGTTGTATGTCACGTAAGTAGCTCAGGTTAATACAGAAAAATAAATCAGATCTTGCATGTGTTTGACGCTCAAGGAATGAGCGTAGTTACTTATTGAGTCATTATGACTCACACCCCAACAGTGTGTTTGAGATTTTGCAGGTTGGTGACCTGATCGGTCGACCACAGACACCAGAGCTCGAGAAGCCGGATAGCAGCGTTGCAGTCAGCCAACCAACAAGTCATGGGGGAAAGAGAGTCAAGTTGTTTATGAGTCTAGTTGTAAAGGATTTGTATTGTACAAGTTTAAGTTTTGTAAAAGTTTTTGTTTATACGCATTTTCGGGCATGAAGCCCAGTGGTATTATGTTTGAGTTGATTATTAGATTGTGTTGGGCCTATAGGTTGTTTTGAGATGCTGGACTTGATCCAGGTTGCATGACTTTTAGTAGAGGTCATGCCGAATTTTCGTCAAGAGTCAGAGGCTTATGGAGGCAGGATTAGCCTGTCTCCTGCCGGTAGCATCCTGGCTGAGGCGGGATGCTACATGGTCTTAGGGCACCAAGTGTTAAAATACTCATACGGACTTAATTACTCAAGTTAAAGAGGCTACGAAAACGAACTTTTTCAAACATATTTTCAAAAAAAACTGAAGCTCTATAATTTTACACGAATAATCACTACTTATTGAGGAAAGACAGTTACTAAGTAAAAGCTTGATTATTATTATTATCATTTTTTTAAAACTAACTCAAGCTCAACTATTTTACGCGAACACTGCTTGCTGAGGGAAGATGTCTGGTTACTAAGTAAAAGCTTGGATAGTTTTTTTTTTTTTGAATTAAAACATAAATTCCAATGCCTTTAAATGCTATCTCCAAAAAATTAGAGAACTGAATATTACAAATGTTAATTTACAACCCACGATCATATGTTTCTGTGTATGTTGATGAAATGAGCATATGAAGATCAAATTTAATCAATAATATAGAGAATTCATAAATTTAAATGATTAAAAAAGAAAGGAAAAAATAACTTGTTAAGAAGCATTGAGATGTGTCTTAGGAGTGAAAACTCCTTACATTGCCATCTCTGAAGAACAATTCAACTTGGTTAGTAAAAATGTATTGTTGGTTTGTGTGTAATTTTTCACACAAAATAACAACAAAGTAAAAACAACATAAATTTTTTATTTTTATTTTTTACATAAAACAACAACACAAAAATGAAAATAATTTTTTGAAAGAAAATCATAACATTAAAATGAAAGCTATCTAGTCAATTATCACATTCCCCCAACTAAATTGAGATATCGTCCCCCATGTCTCAATAAGAAGAAGTAGAGTTTAGAAGACATCATGTGGTTAGTGTGGAATTGACAATTGAATATAAGACTATTTAAAATAAAAAAATTACATATTAAGATTCAAGTTCACTCTACGCTTCTTTCCACGATCGTTATCAGACCAGTTCAAGTTGGAAAGAATAAGGTAGATTTTTGTTTCATAATCTAAGAGTTGGTCAATTAATTCATCAGCTTTTCTAGCAGTTAGGATTATATCTTTTACCAATTTTGAAATCAACCCAAGTATTTTGGAATCCTTAAGAAATATTAAAAGAAATAAAAAAAGTGATCAACATTAAGTAGTTCAAGGGGTTTTTGGTGAATGTTCAAGTTCACCCATGACTCAACCGTGAATATTTCTTCCAACGTGCCTAACCCACATGGTAAAGCAATAAAAGCATCAACATGATTATTAATTTTAGTAAGTCTTCGTACATACCGAAGACAATGTATTATTCTCCATTTGATTTTCTGATAAGGTTTTCGTCTGTCAAAGGTTTTTGAATGATCCCAAAATTTGACTGCCACCTTCTTGCACGACCTTTGAAACACATCTCATCAATCAAAGATTTCCACCTGCCATATACTAAGTGCATGTTTCTTTCCGTTATAACTTTATCCAATTCGTTTGGAGCTTCAAAAAATTATGGTTTAGTTCCAAAACTAGTTCCACAAAACACACAGATATTAATGACTCATTGTCTTGAAGTTTTCTCCATTTTTATTCTCTTTCTTATCTGGATGTGTGGAAGAGAGAAATGACGAGCCGTATTCATGGATCCTAAAAAATGGTGATTAATAAAAGCACTAGTACCTGTAAAATGATAATTATCAGATGAACAGTAAAATAGATCGTGAAAGTCAAAAAGTTTAGATACTGTCAGCCATATTAAAGTAAATAAAATCAAAATAGTAAATTAAAATAAATCAAAACAGTAATTTAAAGTAAATGAAATCAAAGCAATAAATTGAAAAAATATATATTGGTAGTTGTGATTGTGGCTCACATCTTCCTCTGATTTTATGTTCAGTAACGGTTTGAACGCCCTCTATGGATTGAGGATATGCTTCCCATCTAATTTTCTTATAAATCGGTAAATAAGGTCTTTTAAAGTCAAATTCCCGAGACTGTATTATTGTCTTTCTTTTTGAAATTATGAATGTAAATTGTGAATCAGTCTATCAAATCCATTATGATGCGTCTCAAGAGTCAATGATATATTATCGAATGACTCCTCATTTAAGCCATATCTAATGGATTTATTTTTTTCTTCGCGATTATTAAACATCATTCCTAAAGAACGACAATGAGTGTTGCACGTCCAACGTCCGTATTTATAATAAACACCTAATTGTTTAGCTCTCTTTTTCTTAGCATAAATGTTTTTCTCCAAATTAGGTATGTAAGAGATGAATGAATCAAGAAATTTAAGAACTCATGTTTTAACCACTTTTTCTTGTAAAGGTTTAACATTTTTTTGGTGGTCCACGTGTCCTTACATTATCTTTTGTGTGTGTATTTTAAAGGATTAATGTTTTTTATATCTTTTAAAGTCCATTCAATTCCTTGTTTATGTTCTCTCAACACATTTAACAACTTACCTTCTTGATTGCTTGTGAGGGAAGAAGAAATTACCACATGGTAAGTTTGTTGATCTCCAAGAAATGCATACTTCAATCCTTCTGGCAAAGTCTTTAATTCCAATTTCAGGGCTTTCTCATGTTTTTCTTCTTCCAGTGTTCCTAGTTCCTCAAAATTCTGTTTCTCTCCATCGTCTTCTAATACCTGTGTAGAATCAAGTAAAGAAAAATTATTAGAAAAATCTGAATCTAATTTCATATTTGATTCAAGAAAAATAAATGTACAGAATTCCATGGGTTCAGATTCACTCCCTTGAATATGTTCTTCCAAAATTTGTTCAATTAGTTCCATGCTGTCATTTTCATTGTCCTCATCGTATGATTGTTTGCACATATTAAAAACATTAAGCTCCAACGTCATATTGCCAAAGGAAAAATTCATGAATCTATTCCTGTAATTAATTAAAGCATTAGCTGTTGGTAAAAATGGATGACCAAGTATTACAGGAATTGGCTTGCAACTATCTGCTACAAGTTGTATTTATAAGACGATAAAATCCACATGATATATGAATTTATCGACTTGTAACTGATGTATCAACAAATAAAAGTGTAGTTGAAGTTGGTTTTAACTCGCTAATATTAAGTTGTTGGTAAACCGAAAATGGAAGCCAATTGACACTAGCTCTAAGATTAAGCAATGCATTTTCAATTTTGTGATTTTCAATAATAATTGAAATAGTTGGATAACCAGGGTCTTTGTGTAGGCACTACATTTTTGCATGTAAGACCCGATGATGAGTCTCATTTGGAGGCACTACCTTTTAAGTCGCGGGAGTCGCGGGAAACGGACGTCGGAAGGAAAAAAAGTTTTTTTTTTGGATTCGCTGGAGTAGCTTCGGGTTCGCTTGTTGGACCTCCGTTTAAAACACACCCTTAGCCCACTAAATACACACCAAGCCCATCTCACCCAAGCCCAATCCAAAAAAAATAATTAAAAACATTTAAAATACACGTCACAAATTAAATTAACTTAAATTAAAGCTAATTCAATTAAATTAAATTAAATTAAATTAATTTAAAGTAAAGTAAATTAAAATAAAATTAAAACCAATTAAAATCCAACACAAATTAAAACCAATTAAAATCCAACACAAATTAAATTTAAATAAATCTAATACCAAAATTAAAATAAATCACTTCCTAAATCACTCACCAATTTAAAATATTTACCCACCTAAATACAAATATCATTTCCATTAATAATTAAATAAAATCCCTCCATATTTAATTGATTTCTTTCCTTTTTAATCCATGCAAGCCCCTAACCCTAATCATGCAACTATATAAACAACAACAAATTGTAAACCCTAGGACCTCTCTCTCACACGGCAACACAATAAAAAAAATACAAACCATAATCACACACTCTCTCTCATCCATCCTCTCCTCACTCTCTCGCCCTTCCCTCTCACTAACGTGAAACCACAAAACACATAAACCCTAATAGCTAAAGAAGAGACGCACTAACCATGCAACACCACAAATAAGCCACACGTTGCTGCCTCATCTTCAAACACACAGGCCATTTATTCTCTCCCACAAATAAACACTCGCCATTCATAACTTGTCATTACGTGCATCAATCGATAAAAGCAACGTGAACGTAGCAGCCCATTAAAGCCATCTGCCCCTTGCATCCATCACAACCTTCTCGCCATTGACCAACAACCACCTTGCCTCACGTCTAATGTCCCTCACGTAAGCCTTCTAAACTTCACACACACTGCCACACTCACGTCAATTGCCTTCTGCTCCATCTGCCCTCGAACCAGCAGCAACCTCACGCAAGACCACAGCCCTCGCACCAAGAACCCATCAACCACTCACGCTAAAACACAGAAACACGCACACAACCAGCACCAAATCTGCCCACTGAAATAGCCCTTGCATCTCACGCAAATAGCCCCCTGTACTTTGCCAAACCGCACGCCATACGTCCCTTAAATCCTCCCTGAAACAGCCATGAAAATAAGCCTGAAACTGTCCAGAATTGTCCCAAAACTGCACTGAAAAACAGTCCAGAAACCGCTCAAAACAGTAACGAAAACTGCCCCTAAATCAGTCCAAATAACCTATAAAACAGTCCCCTAATTACCAAAAACAGTAACCAGAAACTACAGAGAAAATAACAGCAAAACGGAGTGAAAACAGCGACCAAAACAGCAAACAGAGAGCTAAGACATTAATCCAGTGAACCGGAAGAGTTGCGGAGTGATAGCTCTTCCGACGGCCGTGAAATACGAGTCCGAAAGTCGACATAAAAGGTTAGACCTTATGGTACTTTTCCTATTATTTCCATCTATCTTTTTAATTGTTTTATTCATTTTTATCGCATAAGAGTCGTTTATTGGTGCATGATTGTGGCCCTTGAATAGGTAGAAAATGCATGAATTGTAAAATGATGTATGTTGTGGCCCTTGAATAAAATGAAAAATATGTCGCCTCTCGTGGTATATAGGATGGAAACCCGTACATAAATTTCATAGCCGATTCTGAATGGACGGTAGTATGATCTGTGCTCGGGATAAAACTCCACGTACCACTTGAGTAAACGGCACATATTTCGTTTTATGTTGTTTTGATTTGTCTATTATTTGCTACTTGATTTCCGCATGTTATTTGTTTATGTAATGATGAGATAAATGTTAGAGTTTCTAGAGGTCCCAAGATCAAAACTCAAGCATGAATCATAAGTGAATACAACGACGGAAGTGCGGAATACTCACATCGATCGGTTGAGACGAATCGGCAACAAACAAAATTGATTTTACCCTTGCAAAAACGCAACTGCAGTGCAGTCCACTGCCTTGACAGTTTCTGATTTTGAGCTGCGAAACGGAGCTCCAAGCTTCGTCGAACGGATCCCGGCTCATGGGTGAACCTCCCTACCACCTTCGCAAGTGTCGTAAGTGTGCTAGCACTTGTGATTTTACCATAAAATCACACTCTAAGCTTCCCATTTTGCTCCACTTCCACGGCAGTTCACTGCCAAGAACAGAAGCAGAAACAGCCCTCCAAGGGCGTGAGAGGAGGGAGAGAGAGAATTGTGATGAATTAGTTTGAAAAGTGTATCTAATACACTTATATATTTTTCCAAAAAATAATAATTTGATTTACCAATTATTTGCCCTTCAAAAGTCAAATACAAAAAGCAAATCAACCTTTCCAACAACCATCAACTATTCCAACAACTACCATCACTCAAAGTGACTAGTTGTCTTTTCAATCAATCAATCAATCACATCAATCAATCACATCACTCAAAGTGACATTTGATTTGACGCTTGATGTGACGAATGATTTGACGCTTGATGTGACTTGCGTTGCCGCACTCGAATTCGAAATACGAATGCGCTCGCAATCACACTCAGGCTCGGGTTCGCTAATTCCAAATTAACGATTTTTCCGTCGCGTCGTAATTAAATGATTACGCCTAGCGAATTCATTATTTACGTCGCTAACGAATTAATTCTAAATTATTCGTTCGCCCGAATTAAAATCTAATTTTAATTCTGCGTCGAAATCTAATTTCGTTTAATATATCGAATATATTAATTCATCGATTAATTCCAAATTAATCGTTATCTCTCTCTAGACGATATTTTATCCTAGATAAAATATCTCCGTAATTAATCCTAGATTAATTTTCTCTCTCTTCTATATATAATCCCAGATTATTTAAGAGTGCGAGTTATGCGTCATCGGTGGATTATCGGGAAGCGACCCATGAGATCCCCGGATAAGTTGGCAGTAAATACGGTCGTCGGAGTATCCGAATCACGTACGTACCAAGTGCTACGTTCTACCGATTTACGAGACAAGGTCGACTCCTAGCATAACACCAAGTCTACCCAATTCTCCGGACATATCCATCTAAGAATATTCAAGATCTATATCAAGTGTAGTATACCAAGTATTGTGTATGTCGGCCCAGTATCGGATAGTCACGTGCTAGGGCTGGGGCTGGATAAGTGTCTGCCCCGTCCGAAGCACATGTCAGATGTCTGGTAACTAGTCTCTGTAATCGGATATTCATGACCTAGTCATAATATCACGATTGGATGCGCATCACTTAAGAGCACTAATACCATATCATGCGTGACATCATCTCCATTATGACTGGAGTGATACTTCCGTCTTGACATCACACCCAATACTCTACGATTCTCAATATACCAGCAGTTGGCGTACATAGAACCGGTTAGAGTCCTAGACGACCTCAACTAAAGTATATTGATTGTCGTAAGCATTAGCGGTGCAAGTCTCAAGTTAAGACCAAATACACGTACCCTGATGTCGGACTCCCATAGACACATAGTCATAATACCAATGGGATTCCGAGGGGTCTATCCAGAGTGAAGCTGTTTCCCGTACCATCGGTGAAACACAACCTCCTATCGCACTTGCATAAGTATCCTATACTTATATATATGAGAACTATGCTGTTGTGCCCTCACAATGCGCACAAGTGCAATACTAGCCTATTCCGCATTATCGACGTCCAGTCTCGATAATACTCCGGCTAGGGATATTTAATGATTAAACCTTCGGGGACTGATACTGTCTCATATCATTCTCAGTCCAGGAACAAATCATAGGGACCTCTCTTCATTTATATATCTATGGTGATCTAATCACAAATAATGAGAGTGTAATTTCCTTGTCACATAGTTAATTTGCTACAACAACACAATGATCTGTGCACATAGTGATGCTATGGGTCATTTTGTCCAACAATCTCCCACTTGGCACATAGCCAGTCACTCGAGTGTCTAACACCCGAACTATGTACGGTTCGCTCAAATTGCTGAGAAAAGGTTTTCGTCAGCGGATTTGCATAATTATCATCCGATGCGATTTACACGATCATCACATCGTCACGATGTATGATCCGAACGAATCAGATGAATATAGAAGTATATATCTGGATCGTCGATGAGACCTTTAATTCCTTAGTCTGTGCTGACGCCTAGTTCAGCTGCTAACAGAACTATATCTAATCTAATTAGATTATTTTTGACCCAAAAGACTTCTATTGCTGCCTCAGCTGCAGCAATAATCCGCATTAGTTGTTTATTCGGCACAGTTATCTTGCTCGGAATATTTCCAGCTCACTGTCCCAGTGTTCAAACTTTATAGTACCGTAGTATTTAATTGTTTGGAAACTTGCAGCAGTGATCCCAGTCACTTCAAGTTTTCCTTCTCCATAGTTTAAGACATCATCTTTAGTTCTCTGAGACACTAACAGATGTTCTTAATCTTCAATCCAGTGACTATCACTTGGATTGACCTGATCGTGACTCCATATGCTCGAAGCGTATGAGACACCCTATCATGTACATTTTAAATGTACAATTTCCCAGAGAGTGTTTACAACTCCAAATCTATCCCAGTAGATCTTTATTCCTTGAATAAAGGTTGTTACTCCCCAGAATTCTACGGAGAATTTCTATTGAAAGAATATCTATGAAAGCCAAGCTTTCACAAATTGCTTTATGGGAATTTCACTGTCAGTGCCCTCCCACTAACCTCCATATATACACAAGAATTATTTCGTTTTGAGTCAAATCATAAACCATTATGATTATTTCAAAACGTCAGTTCCAAGAACCTTATGCTTGCTTCAATCCAAACATGGATCGAATAACCCGCAAACCTTGTTTGTCGGTTATACAAAATCGTCAGGATGTTGTAAACATCCTCCAAAAGGTTTCCTTTTCAGGAAAGCGATTTTGATTTGTAAATGACACATTTCATAAATGAAATATACAGTTATCAACAAGCATCTTCAAAATGGATTTACCATGTCAACAAGTAAAAGGTTGAACCGTTATTAACACAATTTTGATAACGATACCTTTTCGTCAAAAGCCCAGCTTTGTACGTTGGTATGTTGCATTCCATGTATGTCTTCCTTGAAGACGTTTAATGTACCAATAGGCACAATGCCTTGTGGTACAACAACTAGTATCCAAACATAGTTGTTATACATGGAATCCATTTCGGACTCATGGCACTTTGCCATAATCAGGAGTCGATACCTTGTATCACTTCCTCAAAATGTAGTCGGACGGTATACCTCCATAAGATTGACATCTTCATGAGGTGAGATCAGAAACCCATACCCTAGGTTGTTTTCTGACTCTCTCCGATCTACCCGGTTCTTGTGTATTCGAAGATTAATGGTACAGATTCATCATAGATGAACTGTTTGTGTTCCATTAAGGACTTCGTGCCACGAACAGTATTACTCCGATTTTCATCGAGTATCACCATCCTCCCACTGACCACTGCATATCGGTATTCCTCTTAGGAAAACCGCATGGTGAGCAACAATCATATTGTTCTCATGTGAGATTTATCCGTACTATACTTATGGTTTCCCTTAGGATAACCAATTTGGCACTTATCCAATTTGGGTTCTAGTTTGGTATCATCCAAACTTTATGCCTGGCATACCCAAATTATCAGGAATGAGAAACCCTGTTTCTTTCCTGTTCATATCCTATATGATATCTGTCAAACAGATTTACATGGAACCTTATTCTAAATAATTTTTTGCACTGTTAATACATATCCTATTGAAGGAAACAGTAGCTCAGAGCGACTCGTGATAAACCATATCATGTCCAACAAAATTCGGTTTTAGTTCGGACACACCGTCTAACTGACGTGTCTCGGGAGGAGTCCTCATATGAAAGAATACCGTACTCTTTCATGTACATATGAAACTTACTGCTTAAGTATTTTCCAATACGGTCTTACCGCGACGGTATAATACTATAGCCGATCTGTTTATCTATTTCGTGTCGAAACTCTAAAAGTTTCCGATTTGTGTTCTTCAAAAGAAACACATAACCATAACGTGATGCCACATCCGTTAAGGTCACGAAATATTCATATTCACATCTAGCCTAGCTAGATATGGGCCCACTATCTTCACATGAATAGGGCTAACAGATCGGTGGCTTTTTCACTATTACCAAGTAAATAGTGTTTTAGGTGCTTTACCTAATAAACTAGATTCGTAGACTTAATTTGAATAGTCAAATCAGTCTTAGTACCCACTCTTCAAAAGTGTGGATATACGAGTCTTGTTTCATTGTGTCCCAGACGACAATGCCACAAATAAGTCTCTATTGATCAAACCAATTTGAGCTATTTATTTGTCATTTTATATGTTTGAGATTTTAATTATATTCAAAATATAAATACTGTTTTTCACATCTAATGTGTTTATCTCAGTATCATCTTTATATAATGAAACACTTTAGTGTTCTAAAATATAAAGGTTTATCCGCAACAGATTAAACACTGATATAGAGATAATGTTACTAGTCCAACTAGTTACATTATAACAGTTCCTAATTTAAGTACACACCCGAATGGTAGTTCCTAAACTTAGGTATCTACGGTCGAAACAGCAACTTTCGTCCCGTTTCCGATTCGCAGATTAATCTCAGCTTGAAGTCAGTATCCTGCTCTCAGCAGATTCTGAACATCAATATATACATTTTATGTTCCACACTAAGTATTTAAAATCTAATTTTAATACTAGTAGTGAACATAACTTTAACAAATAATTTTTAAAGTCAGAGCCTCGCCCTTTCTTTAATTCCTTCGTGTCTGCCATATCCAAACGACAGTCACTTTGGTATATGTTAATTATCCTTTTCAATATTTCACAAACCTTTGGCCAAGCCTTGGGTTTTGGAATATCGAAACGATGTGAACCTTGTGCTATATGCCCAATTGCAAACTTTGACTTTATCTCCTTGAGATTAGTCATTTATTCTCCAAGAATTATTAATTGCAATTTTAATACTTCTTAAATCTAAACATAGATTTATGTCAAGTATTATGAATTAAGCACTAAAGTCATCATCACATAAGTCTTCCAAAGATTATGCTCTACTTATTTGCTTGATTCTGGGCTTAGGCATAATAGGTTATTTTATCAAATAGAATAACTTATTATTTATTTCCAGGACCATCCTGAAATTTAATTCCCAATTTGAAAATTAAACCATTTAAATATTTTAATCCAAGATTATATTTAAATGTTCAATCTTTCAATTTTAATCTTGATTCCAATAGTCCAACTATTTAATCAACGATTTGTGGTACTATTTATTATAATGATTATAATAGTCCAACTATATAATCAAATATAATCTAAATTAATTAACCCCAATTACATTGATTACTATAGTCTAACTATAAAATCAACTGTAAATTGAAATCAATTAATTCAAATATATTGATTAATATAATCCAATTATATATAATCAACTATAATACAGTCCAACTGTTTATATTAAAACAACATTAAATATTAGTCCAACTAATACTTTTAATTTATATTGACGAATGATATTTGTTTGAGCGCGTATGGCGAGTAATTGAACGAATATTGCAAATTCAATTCTTGCCTCCCACTATTTTTCGGCGAGCCTCTAACCCTCTGTCGAGTACTCGGGAAACCGTGTTTCCTAGTGGGCTAGGATCCCGTTAAATATCACACAATCTTGACTTTGGCCAACAAATTGTATGATAATTAACTAGGTAGATCTCGAAGATCAATTGGATCTCATCCAACTCCTAGATCCAGTAGGTGGACATCCAAGTCCGAAACATATATCTTATATATGCCTATATATCGAATATATACCCTAACCTTTTTCCTCTGAATCAACTAGGCCTTGGCTTTGGCACAACAAACCTAATGATCCCAGTCAAACGCGGACCCATTGACCATGGAAGCTTCGTAATCAATGTCGATGGACAAGAAGTGGTCTTGAATTTGGCCAACAAACCACAACTTGGACAAGACACCAATATGGAACAAAGCTTCGTGATTCAAACACATCTTCGACGGACAAGGGCTTGACTTTGGCCAAGAACCCATGCCAATCTAGGATCTTGAGCAAGAATCACTCAATGGAAGGAAAAACGCATGATATTTGATGAGGGTTTTTCGTGTGCAAATTGGCAACCAATTTATTATCTTTGTTAAGGTCTCATCATCATACACCCTTAAACATGCATTCTAAACACATAATAAAGCGCATATGATAAAATAATAATGATATGCGGATGAATATTTTACACATTGATCCTAGATCAAATCTCTCACTTTCTCTCTCCCGCTAGCACAAATATTTCTTCTACCCGTTACACTACACTTCTAAAGAAACCTCATTTACATTGAGGGGAATAGGTGAGAAGAGAATACAAAGAATAAGAGGTGATAAGGCTGGACACGCAGGTCCAATTAATAAATCAAATTTATTACAACAATTTCTAAAATTGCCCCACCCATCTAATATCCATCCGATATACATTATTCATGCATCACAACCATGTATTCACTCAAAAGCATGTTATCAATCAATCTAATCAAATTAATTAATCTGATAATTATGTGATCATCCAATGTTCAAACAACGATTTGATTTTGCTCGAGTCAAACTCGTTTTTGCGAATAAGTACTTAAAGTACAAATTCTAGAATTAAATTAAACTACACAATTAAATCCAATTCAATTTGTATTTAATTCTAATTCACTATTTAATTCCAAATTAAATATCACACTTTATTAATAAACCTTTTACGAATTAAATTCCAAATTTAATTGTTACGGGTCTCAAAGCCCGATTAACATCCAACGTCAACTTAATTAAAGTCCACTGGGCTTTTAATTAATTTCTTAAGGCGTGGACTTTTGGTCAACTCGGGTCAAACCCGCAACCAAAGTCCAATCCGGGATTTACCCCATAAGCCTTTAAATTAATTTTGGCCCATTAGGCCCAATTAAATTACAAAGGTCCATTATGTCGCATTTGGGCTTTATGGAAGTGGTTTTGGCCCCAATTGGATCCAATCCAATTTGCCTAAAACAAACTTTGTACAACAAAGCCCAATAAGCCCAATAACAACAATTCAAGCTCAATTTCCAAAATTAACCCAATTAATTAAATTACACAAATCCAATTTCGCAATTTAATTACCTAAAGTGTATATCATGATTAATCACCCAAATTAACATTTCTAAAACATCAATTCATACAATTAATCATGCTCATTATCATCATCATATGTCCAACATATTTTGATTAAAATCAAACCCATATACATGCTACATTAAGTCTCGGCCAAAGGGGATTTTAATGTCCAACTTTAAACCCAATCCAATTGAATCCAAATCAACATTAAATCAACATCCCCAATTGTTTTCAAGTCATCCAATAAATCAAAAACAAAATACCAAGACAATAAGGGCACTTCATCAATTCGGCCAACACAAGCATTTTGGGGAAATTTGTTCCAAACATAATTTCATCAAATTGATCCAATCAATTATCAATTAAAACATATTCAAGCATACTTAATCATCCAATTTCATAATTACATGCTCAAATTCATTTTACCCAATTTCATGCTAAATAACATACTTGGCAATTTGGGGATTTTACGTCCGAATCGAATTCAATCCAATTGATTCCGCAATCGTCGTTAAATCATTATCCCGAATGATTTCCAACACATCCAATTGTCAAAAATCAAAAATCCCAAGACATATAATGGTTATTAAATTCTGCCAAGGTAAACTTTTGGGGAAAAAATGATCCAATCACATTTTCTTGAAATTGACCCAATCAATCTTCAATTCAAACACAATTAAGCATATAAATCCATCCAATTTAATTTATCATGCTCAAAATCAAGTTTGCCCAAATTTTAGCCCTAACTTTTTCATGCTTTTAACCCAAGCTCTGATACCATTGTTAGAGTTTCTAGAGGTCCCAAGATCAAAACTCAAGCATGAATCATAAGTGAATACAACGACGGAAGTGCGGAATACTCACATCGATCGGTTGAGACGAATCGGCAACAAACAAAATTGATTTTACCCTTGCAAAAACGCAACTGCAGTGCAGTCCACTGCCTTGACAGTTTCTGATTTTGAGCTGCGAAACGGAGCTCCAAGCTTCGTCGAACGGATCCCGGCTCATGGGTGAACCTCCCTACCACCTTCGCAAGTGTCGTAAGTGTGCTAGCACTTGTGATTTTACCATAAAATCACACTCTAAGCTTCCCATTTTGCTCCACTTCCACGGCAGTTCACTGCCAAGAACAGAAGCAGAAACAGCCCTCCAAGGGCGTGAGAGGAGGGAGAGAATGGAGAGAGAGAATTGTGTTGAATTAGTTTGAAAAGTGTATCTAATACACTTATATATTTTTCCAAAAAATAATAATTTGATTTACCAATTATTTGCCCTTCAAAAGTCAAATACAAAAAGCAAATCAACCTTTCCAACAACCATCAACTATTCCAACAACTACCATCACTCAAAGTGACTAGTTGTCTTTTCAATCAATCAATTAATCACATCAATCAATCACATCACTCAAAGTGACATTTGATTTGACGCTTGATGTGACGAATGATTTGACCCTTGATGTGACTTGCGTTGCCGCACTCGAATTCGAAATACGAATGCGCTCGTAATCACACTCGGGCTCGGGTTCGCTAATTTCAAATTAACGATTTTTCCATCGCGTCCTAATTAAATGATTACGCCTAGCGAATTCACTATTTACGTCGCTAACGAATTAATTCTAAAATAATTTGTTCGCCCGAATTAAAATCTAATTTTAATTCTGCGTCGAAATCTAATTTCGTTTAATATATCGAATATATTAATTCATCGATTAATTCCAAATTAATCGTTATCTCTCTCTAGACGATATTTTATCCTAGATAAAATATCTCCGTAATTAATCCTAGATTAATTTTCTCTCTCTTCTATATATAATCCCAGATTATTTAAGAGTGCGAGTTATGCGTCATCGGTGGATTATCGGGAAGCGACCCATGAGATCCCCGGATAAGTTGGCAGTAAATACGGTCGTCGGAGTATCTGAATCACGTACGTACCAAGTACTACGTTCTACCGATTTACGAGACAAGGTCGACTCCTAGCATAGCACCAAGTCTACCCAATTCTCCGGACATATCCATCTAAGAATATTCAAGATCTATATCAAGTGTAGTATACCAAGTATTGTGTATGTCGGCCCAGTATCGGATAGTCACGTGCTAGGGCTGGGGCTGGATAAGTGTCTGCCCCGTCCGAAGCACATGTCGGATGTCTGGTAACTAGTCTCTGTAATCGGATATTCATGACCTAGTCATAATATCACGATTGGATGCGCATCACTTAAGAGCACTAATACCATATCATGCGTGACATCATCTCCATTATGACTGGAGTGATACTTCCGTCTTGACATCACACCCAATACTCTACGATTCTCAATATATCCAGCAGTTGGCGTACATAGAACCGGTTAGAGTCCTAGACGACCTCAACTAAAGTATATCGATTGTCGTAAGCATTAGCGGTGCAAGTCTCAGGTTAAGACCAAATACACCTACCCTGATGTCGGACTCCCATAGACACATAGTCATAATACCAATGGGATTCCGAGGGGTCTATCCAGAGCGAAGCTGTTTCCCGTACCATCGGTGAAACACAACCTCCTATCGCACTTGCATAAGTATCCTATACTTATATATATGAGAACTATGCCGTTGTGCCCTCACAATGCGCACAAGTGCAATACTAGCCTATTCCGCATTATCGACGTCCAGTCTCGATAATACTCCGGCTAGGGATATTTAATGATTAAACCTTCGGGGACTGATACTGTCTCATATCATTCTCAGTCCAGGAACAAATCATAGGGACCTCTCTTCATTTATATATCTATGGTGATCTAATCACAAATGATGAGAGTGCAATTTCCTTGTCACATAGTTAATTTGCTACAACAACACAATGATCTGTGCAAATAGTGACGCTATGGGTCATTTTGTCCAACAATAAAGCACATGGGCTTAGTAAGGGTGATTAAAGGTCCTCTATTTTGAGAGGCTAAAATCCTTTACCACGATGCTTTGCCGCGCCGGATAATGTATATTTGATTGGACGTGAGATATGTTCAATTGGATACACGAAGTCCGATATCATTATCTTTACTTTTTATATGTATTGTGTTGTTTGCGCATGGGCTTAGTAAGTTGGATTAAAGGTCCTCCATTTCGAGGGGTTAAGGAACCTTTACCACGATACTTCGCTGCACCTTTTGTTCCGTTATTCGCTTTTCTTCGTATGTCATCTTCTTGCATAATTATGCATCATGTTGCATTGCGTATGGGCTTAGTAAGTGCGATTAAAGGTCCTCTATTTTGAGAGGTTAAAATCCTTTGCCACGATGCTTTGCCGCGCCTTTTAGCCCGTTATTATTTATTAGGTGTCATCTATTCATCCGTTCATGTATGTGTCATGTTGTTTACTGCATTTTGGGGGTCACTGCTGTAACCCCGTTCGAACGTGTTTCAGAACACCGCACGAACGCATGTTTTCTGTCTGGTCCCGTTCGATAGCGTTATCAAACGCTATACGAACGCGAACCCTCTGTTTACAGTTCGAACGCGTTTATGAACATTACTCGAACGCGCATGTATTTGTTTCATCAGGTTTGGTCCTGTTCGAACGCGTTATCAAACGCCACACGAACGAGAACCTTTTGTTTACCGTTCGAACGCGTTTTCGAACGCTACACGAACGCGCATACACTGAATTGAATCATTTTCACAACATGTCATGCATAATTTTTTCTTAGGTGATTTCTCTTGTATCATGTAATCAATCATACTATTTGTATCCTTGTATTTATCTATTTGATGTGTTCATGAGATGGTATTCAAGCATGATTAGGTCATTAGTATGTTACTTGGTTCTTAAACATGATTTAACCTATTTGGTTGTTCATTATCAAGTATGATTAGTCATTTGTTTTACGTTTGGAATTTGCATTATGTTTAGATTGTTCTTTTTTTTTTCGCATTATATGATCGAAACATGTTCATGAGATTGCTGTGTGCTATTGGATGTTTCCTATTATGATGATTACTTTCATGCATGTGAACTTAAAAGTAGAATACTCCTTGGAAATAAATGTTGCTTAGGCTTGACTAAATTATTGCACAAATCCTTTCATTACAAGTGACATAAGTAAGGGACCATTCCGAACCCAACGGTTTGAGGTCTTCCCTTACGAGGGGTGAGTGCGGCCTTTAATCTTTGTCCCGGTTCACACCGGGTGGCGACTCCATGTCATTTCATACTCCCAACTAGGCCGCGAGCCTAGAACTGCGTCGCCCAATTTCTGTGTCCCACACTTTATATTTCAATGCATTATCGGTTGAGAGAATGGAACTTACCTATTCAGCTAGAAAAACTTTCTTTCTTATCTGATGTTTTCTTTTAACGGTGCACAAGTCTTTCAGAAAATTGGCATAAGATAGTATATGTTTGATGGCATCTACCAAAGGAATATTGACCTTTACCTATTTGAATATTTCATATATCTATAGGGAATGGTTCAATTTATTTTTTTTAATGCTTGAAAAAATGGAGGTGCATGAGAAAAATTATTATCATCAACGATAGGTAATGGTTCATCAATCTTTTCCTTACCCTCGGAATCTGATTATTTTCAACTTCACGAGATTCAAGAAGAGGTCTGTGGATGACCTTACAACTGCGAAGAGTAATAACATATTTGACTTGGTCTATGTGTTGACTACCAGAACTATCCTCATGAGGGTTTTGATGACTCTTGGGGTTTGGCTGTGGTTGTGCATGGAACTTTCCTTTCTCATTAATGGTCAATGCATATGTGATTTTGGCAAAGGTATCTTTCAGATCAATCAATTTTTGCACATTTCAGTTATTGATGGTTTCCTGTTTCTCAATAAATGCGTGCAAGATATCCTCAAAGGTTTTCCTGGGCGGTGGGATATATGGTGCATAATTTTGGGAATTTTAGAAATTATGGTGTACCTGGGGAGGTTGTTGAGATGGTTGTACTTGATTATCATTCCTCAAACTAAAGTTTGGATGGTTTCTCCAACCATAATTTTAGGTTTGGGAGTATTGGTTTGGATTTGGTCTCTTGAAAGTCTTTATGAAACTGACTTGGTCATGGAGACATTCTTGCAGGGTTGGCAAGGTTGGGAAAACTTGTGTGGCATGTTCATTTGAATTACAGATATGACATGTGACTTCTTGAATTGACCTTACATGATCACTCTTCCTCATTTCTAATGCCTCAACTTTTTTTACCCAGATATGCATATTTAGCAGAAAGGTCATGGTCTTCCCTAAGGTTAAACATACCTCTACCAAATGACTATGGTTTTACATACGACTTATAACTGCCAACTGTGTCCCATTGTTGTACATTCCTAGCTATATGTTCTGGGTAATCTAGTGCATCTTCTAAATTTTTCCCCTAAACTCACCATTACACATCATTTCCAATACTTGTCTACCTTGGGGTGTTAAACCCTTATAGAAGTAGGAAACCAGCCTCTATATTTTAAACTCGTGATGTGACAAACATTCAACATCTCTTAAATATTTCCCAATATTGGTAAAATGTTTCCCCTGACTCTTGTGTGAAAGTTTTGATTCTTCTCTTAAAGGAGTTTTTCCTGTGAGAGGGAAAAAAGTTTTTCAAAAATTACTTTTACAAATCATCCCATGTTCTGATGGATCTTGACATAAGATTATGCAGCCAAATTTCACTTTTATCATTTAAAGAAAAGGGAAAAAACTTAAGTCGAATTATATTCATGCTGTAATTTTAGTATGTGCAAGTGTTACATACCTCTTCGAATTTGCTTTAGTGCTGATAACAATTTTCTGATTCTAGATCGTAGAATGTGGATATAATTGGATGACACCTCGTTGAAAATTGAAACGTGATGCATCTGGGGGAAAAATAATGCAAGATGGTGATCCTATCCTAGTTGGATTCATGAATTGTCCGAGTGTCCTAGGATGATTAAGATCGCTATACTGAGACTCATTTTCTAGCTGATCAACTGGATTTTCATCTCGGTCAGGTTTCATTTTGGTTCTCGGCTATTTTGACTGACGATGAAGGTGATTGAGACTCTTTATTTAATCCACTGCTAGATGATCAAGACCAATGTCTCATGCAACCTAAATGTAGACTATATGCTAAAAGTTAAATATGCAAATGCAATACTTACAAAAAAAAAAATAATAATAAACAACTGAAATAAATTAGCTATTCATGATTTGAACAAAAACACCATTATTTTAATACTGAAAGAAAAAAAATTACAAGAAAGCTTAAAAAATAAAACACACAAGACTTGAGAACCCTTCATAAAATTTTAAAGAGAAACGTATTAAGGAAACCGAGGAAAATTAAGGTGCGAAGCACCTCTATTTATACAGGTGCTCAGCACCTCTCTCTCATATATTTCATTTTCTATTTTTTTAAAATTTTTATTATAAATTTGGCTGCCATCACCGAAAGGTCGGTGACGGTAACACATTCTTTTTCCTTTTTAATAATATATAATATTGGGGAAATGTGATGCATCTGGGGGGGAAAGTAATGCAAGATGGTGATCCTATCCTAGTTGGATTCATGAATTATCTGAGTGTTCTAGGATGATTAAGATCGCTATGCTGAGACTGATTTTCTAGTTGATCAACTGGATTTTCATCTCGGTCAGGTTTCATTTTGGTCCTCGGCCATTTTGACTAACGATGAAGGTGATGGAGACTTTTTAATTAATCCACTGCTAGATGATCAATACCAATGTCTCATGCAACCTAAATGTAGACTATATGCTAAAATTTAAATATGCAAATGCAATACTTACAAAAAGAAAAAATAAAAATAATAAACAACTGAAAGAAATTAGCTATTCATGATTTGAATAAAAACACACATAATTTAATACTGAAAGAAAACAATTACAATAAAGCTTAAAAAAATAAAACACACAAGACCTGGGAACCCTTCATAAAATTTCAGAGAGAAAAGTATTAAGGAAACCAAGGAAAACTAAGGTGCGAAACACCTATATTTATACAGGTGCTCAGAACCTCTCTCTCATATCTTTCATTTTCTTTTTTTTTTTAAATTTTTTATTATAAATTTGGCTACCATCACCGAAAGGGCGGTGATGGCAACATATTCTTTTTCTTTTTTAATGATAAATTATAATATTATATATATATATAATATTTTTTTATATAAAATCTTGGTGTGTCCTCCAATATATATATATATATATATTATAATAATGGTAAAAAAAATACATGTGTGGGTAAAACATTATAAGCTCATTTTTTTTCGCCATTCTAAACACGATGAATGATTTTTAAGTCCGATTTGAATATAGTTGTCATGCTCTTTTGGGTTTCTGGGTCCTGGAATTCAGATCTCATGTCCATTTTTCTTGTTGAGCTTTCGAAGAAGCATTTTACCTACACAATAAAAATATATAAAACATGAATATAATTATTATTTTACAAATGTACTAAATTAAGGGGATTAGTGAAATTATAAGTGTAAAATGATTAGTTTCTCTTTTATTAAGTGTATATTTTTTAATGTTTATCAATGTCCAGTGCCATGGTGGCATTCCCCTTCCCCATGCTAGGCAAATCCTGAGACTATAAACACCATGGATACATGTGGGTCTTTTCTGTGCTATGCACTTCCAACACTCATGGGGGAATAGGCCATGGGGAATTATCCATTCCCATGTTATGCAAACCCGAGGCTACCGTAGCACCTCAAAGATGTCTTCAAATCATACATGCTATGGTTACCTTAGGACACCAAGAACCATTTTGACCCACTCACCGAGCATGCTATGGATGCCCGAGATACCAAACACCACACATGACTTTAATCTATTTGAAGGTGCAAACCATCGGGGTTTTGATAATGTCACCGGTGATTGGTTTGCCACATGGGTGCGTGCTTTCCATACATATTTTCCACCCCTTTCTATTACCCAATCTTTGAAAGCACAAGACATCGAGTACTAACATTTCATCTAAGGCTTTTGATAATGTCACCGGTGATTGGTGTGCCACGGGGGTGCGTGCTTTCTGTACATCTTTTTCCACCTCTTGTTGTTACCCAATCTTCGAAGGCACAAGACATCAGGTACTAGAATTTCATCTCGGGGCTTTTGATAATGTCACTGGTAATTGGTGTGCCATGAGGGTGCACTCTTTCTGCACATCGTCTTGTACTTTTGCTGACACTGATCATTGGAATTTCAAAAAAAATACCAAGCAAGTCTTTCTTATTCAAATAAACAACAATCGTGTAAAGGTGCGAGTAACTTGTTAAAAAATGGGAAAACATTACTTTTAAGAAAGGCTATATCGCTACAATAACTAGACATCTTTGCCTTTTCAAAACTTCATTATTTGGGCATGTTCTAGTTGTTTTACATGATACGCATATGGCCTGATGACCTCTACTACCTGCGCTGCCTAGCCCTCATGGCCTCATGATCGATACATTCCATGAGGTAACCATTCCTCACCAGGTCCTCAATATACTTTCGGGAGCATGTCATCTTCTATTGTGATACGCATAATAGGCTCGGGGGCCTCTCTTTTCTACTGGGAACCTTCTCGGGTCGGGCTCTATAAATAGTCATTTGTCTAGTATCTTCCAAACTATATGAGATTTGAGGGCCGTATAAGCCGTGCACCCCGCAATATGCGCAACATGGATTAGACTCTTCCTCTCGGATATTGGGTTACATGAGCCATGGGGCTAAACTCTGCCTCCTCAGGCCCAATCCCCTACATCCCTCGCTATCGTCACGACCGATATCTGGCCTCAATTCTTTCTTTTCCTTAGTTGTACCTCCTCAGGCTATCTTCTTTCTTCCTTCAACAACACAAACCTCATTGCATGTTCCAATGCTGTTGTGTAGTCTGGTACTTTCTGAATCCTGAGGTGGGTCCACAATCTCCCAACCCTAAGTGTTTCTTTAAAACTCTTAAATGCTTTTGGGGACTCAGATGCCCCTACCTCCAATATTAAATTATGGTATCTATCCTTCTTCAACGGCTCATAATCCCGCTGCTTCATCGTCCTCAACGATCCAACCAACTTCATTGGTGCGTATGCTTATTGAAATAATGCACAAAGAATCACCTCAACTGGGAGAATCTGTTGATACTCCCTGGTAAGCTATGAGGTCCTCATAAGATCAGTGAGAATACCTTACAGAATAATTCCTCAACCATACCTTAGATCTCAATTAACAAGATGAACTTCTCAACATGAGACTTAGGGTCTATATTACCCTTTTAGATATCCATCACAGACAGGAGAACCTCTTCTGGAACTCTAGTTCTAATACTTCATTGGTGAATGGAGATGATGTCTCCATGTCTTGATCATCTCGAGCACCTTATAACGTGCTCATCTTCATCTTCTCATCTCCTGATATTTTATGTCCTCCCATGTGGAACTCTATGCCTTTGCTCCTCATAATGCTCCGGATTTCTCTCCCATAAGCAAAGGCTATTACTGAATGATTCGGGTGAATGATTCCTAGTTCTTTAAATTTATCAGTGACCCCTTTGCCACAGTTTAGGCCAGATATTTTGGATATGTCCTTTGTCTTCCTTGAAGATTATAATGACTTTGCCTATGTGTTAGACATTTATGACCCATAGCGTCACTATTTTGTAAATGATATTGTATTATGTACAAAAATAACTATGTAGTAATGAAATTGCCTTTTACCATGTGTATAGATCTTATATTACGCCTGTTATAGATCTTATATTCCAATAAGAATATTTCTGGAGAATTGGGTAGGCATGCGTTTTGCTAGAGGCTAACCCGGGTCTTGTAAATCGGTAAAAACGTAGTACTTGGTACGTACGTATTCAAATAATCTGACGGCCGTATTTACTGCCAACATATCCAGAGATCTCTTGGGTCGCTTCCCGAAGATCACCAATGACGTATGATTCAAACTCGATATCTTGGATTAATTACGGAGAGACTTTATCTTGGATAAAGTACTATACAAGAGAGAGAAAACGATTAATTTGGAATTAATCGTAAAATTATTATATTCGATATAATAATCGAAATTCGATTCGACGCGAAATTAAAATTAGATTTTAATTCGGGCAAACGAGTTAATTTAGAATTAATCGTTAGCGACGTAAATAATAATTTCGCTAGGCGCAATTATTTATTTAAATTCGATTTAATAAACGTCGCGACGTAAGTTCGGTATTTCGGAAATATTGAACCCGAACGCGTGAGTGCACGTGGCCCACTTTCATTTGGAAACGTGTGGGGCCCACATGACACATGTCATTTTATGCATTATTTAATTATTAATACATTGCATGGTGATAATGTACAATACACTCAATGGTTTTGCATGGAGTTGAGTGTTTGACACTCTAAGCCATTGCATGATTTGTGTCATAAGTTTATTATTAATTTAATAAATATTAAGGCATAAATATAAATTGATTTTTGTAACAAAAATCATAACACTCCTCTCTCTCTCACATTGCCGAAACTGCATGCAGTTTTGGGCTCTCCATTTCTTCAATTTTTGTGGCAAGATTTGAAGAAGTTGTGCATTCAAAATCACAACAAAGGCTAGCACCTTCAAGGGATCATACATAGGGTTATGGGAAACTAATCCTTGAGCTTGGAAGGATCAAACTTGACTTGGAGTCTCTCTTTTCTTCTTGGCCGAGAGCATCACTGCACAAGGGAGGAATTTTGCATCATCTTAGCATCCATTTTCAAGTATTGTGAGTATGATTCCGCCATACTTCACAATTAATTCATTCATGTATTTATATATTTTTGCTTGTTCTTGTTGATCTTGGGGCTTGGTTATTTTTTTCCAACAATGGTATCATTGAGCTTAAGAGCATGCAAATATATTAGGATGTTATTTGGGGAAAATTGTATGAAGCATGATTTGATGAGTTGCTTGATTAAATATGCTTAGATTGTATGTTATTTAGATTATACATCATCAATTTCATGGAAAATAAATTGGATTAATTTTTCCAACCAAACCCAAATGAGGCTTGGCCGAATACACATGCAAGCATATGGACTAGATGATTTTTTAATTTTAAGACATTAAATGACTTGAAATAATATGGAATGATGATTTGTAACTCGATTGGATTGAAAACGAAATCGGAACCATTTTAATCACCTTGTCCGAATGCTTGATGGAGGATTAGGGACTTGATTTTTTGATTAAATAATGTTGGACATATATTAAGATAAAAATATGATTAATGGATTAATTTGATATTTTGGGAATATTGATTTAAGGATTAATCATGATAATACACTTTAATTAATTAAGTTATAAAATTTGGAATTTTAAAATTTGGTTAGTTGGGCTTAATTTTGAATTGGGCCTAAACTATTATATTTGGACATAATGGCTTGGGTTGGGCCAAGTAGATTTGGACCATTTGGATTGGATCCAAATGGGCCTAAATCACACCATTTACAGCCCAAATGTAATAAATGGGCTTTTATGTTTAATTGGGCCTTATGGGCTTGATATTGATTTTATGGCATATGAGGGTGATTCCTTTGGGCTTGGTAATTGGGTTTGACCCATACATTGACCAAAACCCAAGCCTAAAGAAATCAATTGAAAGCCCATCGGACTTTCATTAAACGGACATTAGATGTTAGTTGGGCTTTGAGACCCGATTGTATTAGATTTGGAATCTAAGTTATAAAAGCACAATAAAAGTGTAAATATTTAATTTAGAATTAAATAATAGGATTAGTATTGAATACGACTTAAATTGGATTTAACGAGTAGTTCGATATAATTCGTGAATTCATACTATAAGTATTTATTCTCAAATTGAGTTGGACTCGCGCAAATGCAAACAATTGTTTGAACATTGTATTGTCACCTAATTAAAGACTAATTAATTGGATTTGATTGGTTGTATAACATGCCTTGAATGAATGAATTATGGATGTGATGTATGAATAGTGTATATCGGATGGATATTAGAAGGGAAGGGTATTTTAGAAATTATTGTAAATTTAGAATTTATAATTGGACCTGCGTGTCCAGCCTTTCTCTTATTGTCTCTTTGTATTCTCTTCTCACCTAATTCCCCTCAATGTAAATGAGGTTTCTCTTATTGTATTATGTAATTGGGTAAGAGTAGAATAGTGCTAGCGGGGAGAGGAAATTGAGTGATTTGTTCTAGGAACAAGTTGTTGTTCATATCCATCCGTATATCGCTATTACTTTACTTTACGCGCTTTATGATGTTTTAGAAGCATGCTTAAGGGTGTATGATGATGAGACCTAACAAAGATAAATTAATTGGTTGCCAATTACGCGAAAAATCCCTCAAACAATATTAAACGATTTTCCTTCCGTTGAATGATTCTTTCTCAAGATCCGAAATTGGCATTGGTTTGTTGGCCAAAGTCAAGACCTTTGTCAATTGAGGATGTGTTTGAATCATGAGAGTTTTGTTCCACATCGGTGTCCTGTCCAAGTTGTGATTTGTTGGCCAAAGTCAAGATCACTTCTTGTCCATCGACATTGATTACGAACTTTCCCTCGTCAATGGGTCCCGCTTAACTGGAATCATTAGGTTTGTTGTGCCAAAGCCAAGGCTTAGTTGATTCAGAGGAAATGGTTTGAAAATGTATTGGATGCATTGACATATGTATATGTTTCGGACTTAGATGTCCACCTACCGATCTAGGAATTGGATGGGATCCAATTGATCTTCGAGATCTACCTAGTTAAATATCATACAATTTGTTGGCCAAAGTCAAGGTTGTGTGTTATTTAACGGGATCCTAGCCCACTAGGAAATTGGATTTCCCGAGTACTCAACAGAGGGTTAGAGACTTGCAGAAAATAGTGGGAGCTAGTATTGAATTTGCAATTATCGTTCAGATACTTAGCTTTACGCGCTTACACAACTTATTTCGTCAATATTTACACATTAGTTGGACTAATACATTGTTATTTTTTTATGTAACAGTTTGACTGTACCCACATATCGTTAACTAGATAATTAGATTATCGTAGTTAAGATGGCAAACAAGGGAAATGTCTGTGACATAATCATGGGTGATAATGTGTTCAAGGGCACCACTTCGCCGACTGGGAAATGAACCTAAGGATAGTCCTTGGGGCGGAGAGGATACTGTATACGATACAAAAACCTCTCGGGCCTAAGCCCACTGAGCCACTTGAGCTGGAGTTATGGAAAACTCACAGTGATGATTGTGACACGGCTCAGTCGATCATGCTTGCTTCAATGACTCAACACTTTCGCCGCCAGAATAGGGACTTGGATCCTTATGATATGATGGCAATTGCAAGATCTTCACCGCACTAATAAGCGGATGGCGAGGTACGAGTTAGTGAAGAAAATCATTCGCTCCCGTATGACTGATGGTAGTTCTGTTGAGGTCCATGGGACTCAAATGATAGCCGATATTGAAGAATTGGCTAATATGGGTATAGTCTTGGAGGCTGAGCTGTCTATAGATGTACTTCTACAGTCACTACTACCCGATACTTGGAAACAGATTGTCATCAACTACAAATTGATGAATTCGGATGATACTCTTGGAGAGTTATTATCGATTCTCAAGGAGTCAGAGAAAGAGCTTCTGAAGGCAACAAGCGCGAGGCGCACTTTGCATCAACATCTCAAACGCCGAAAGCTGGGCTCAAGGCAACTGGGGGTGTTAAGAAGAAAAAGCATAGAAACAAAGGCAAGGCCAAGTCAACAAAGGCTTCTGGGAAGCCAAGGGACAAGTCTCAAGATGTTTGCCTGAAATGTGGCAAGAAAGGTCACTGGAAGCGTGACTGCCGCATGAACAAGGGACACAAGGAGGACATACAGGCGGGCAAGGCACCGGCCTCAGGTATGTTTGTTATTGAGATAAATATGACTACTTCTAGTCTTAATAAAAATTGGATTTTTGATTCTGGCTGTGGTTCTCATATTTGTACTGATGTGCAGGATCTGCATGATAGCAGGAGACTGGCTTCGGGGGAGATAGATCTACGAGTGGAAATGGAACTTCTGTTGCTGTTTTGGCCGTAGGCACTTTTGTTTTGGAACTGCCCTTGGGGCATGTACTTAAACTAAATGACTGTTATTTTGTTCCTAGTTTAACTAGGAATATTATTTCTGTATCGTTGTTAACCCAGTATGGGTACACTTTTGTATTTAAAAACACCAGGTGTTATTTATATAAAGATGATGCAGAAATTTGCACTGCCATGCAATAATGGTCTTTATATTTTGAATATAAATAAATCTCCAAAACGTAAAATAACAAACAAAAGGCTCAAAATGAGTAATCCAAATGAAGAAACTTATTTGTGGCATTGTCGTCTGGGACACATCAACAAGACTCGCATATCCACACTTTCGAAGAGTGGGTACTTGGACGGATTTGATCCAAATTCATATGACGTCTGTGAATCTTGTTTATTAGGCAAAATGCCTAAATCACCTTTTAGTGGTAAAGGTGAACGCGCCACTGAACTGTTAGCCCTCGTTCATAGTGACGTTTGTGGGCCCATGTCTAGCCAGGCTAGAGGTGGATATCGATACTTCGTAACCTTTACGGATGATGCATCGCGTTATGGTTATGTGTATCTAATGATGCACAAGTCGGAAACTTTTGAGAAATTCAAAGAGTTTCGACACGAAGTTGAAAAACAAACAGGCAAGAGTATTAAGACATTACGGTCGGACCGTGGTGGCGAATACTTAAGTAATGAGTTTCAAGATTACTTGAAAGAATATGGTATTCTTTCACAATGGACTCCTCCTGGAACACCACAATTAAATGGTGTGTCTGAACGGAGAAACCGTACCTTGCTTGACATGGTAAGGTCGATGATGAGTCGCACTGAGCTACCTATATCCTTCTGGGGACATGCATTAGAAAGTGCAATTCTTATTTTGAATAGGGTTCCGTCAAAGTCTGTTGAACAGACTCCATATGAGATATGGACAGGAAAGAAACCAGGTTTCTCATTCCTGAAGATTTGGGGTTGCTGGGCATACGTCAAACGTTTGGAAGGTACCAAACTTGAACCAAATCAGATAAATGCCTATTTGTTGGATATCCTAGGGAAACCAAAGGATATTACTTCTATTACCCACAAGAGAACAAAGTATTTGTTGCTCTACATGCGGTTTTCCTTGAGAAGGAATTCCTAAATGCAGTGTTTAGTGGGAGGAAAGTAGAACTCGATGAAAGTCGTAGTGATACTGTTCCTGGCAATGAATCGAGAACGGAACATGAACAGTCCATCCAGGATGAGACTGAACCACAATCTTCAATTACACAAGGACTACGTAGGTCGGAGAGAGTCAGGGTAATACCTGAGAGGTATGGATTCCTGATCTCACCTCATGTAGATATTAATCTTATTGAGGATACTGAACCGGCTACGTATGAGGAAGCGATACAAGGTATCAAATCCACTTTATGGCAAGAGGCCATGAAGGCCGAAATGGATTCCATGTATACCAACCAAGTTTGGACACTAGTTGATGCACCAGAAGGCGTAAAGCCTATTGGATGCAAATGGGTCTTCAAGAAGAAGACCAACATGGATGGCAACGTACAACGTACAAAGCTAGGCTCGTAGCGAAGGGGTATCGTCAACAACTTGGAGTTGATTATGACGAAACTTTCTCACCCGTTGCCATGATTAAATCCATTCGGATAATGCTTGCGATAGCTGCATATTACGATTACGAATATGGCAGATGGACGTTAAAACCGCTTTCCTTAACGGAAACCTGTTGGAGGATGTTTATATGCAACAACCTGACGGTTTTATCGCACCAAGACTTGCAAACAAGGTTTGTAAGTTAAATCGGTCCATTTATGGACTGAGAAGCAAGCATCGAGATCATGGAACCAACGTTTTGATGAGGTCATAAAAGAATATGATTTCATTCAAACGTAGATGATCCTTTTGTATATAAGAAGGTTAGTGGGAGTGCACTGACTTTTATTGTCCTTTATGTCGACGATGTATTGCTTATAGGCAATGACATTCCCATGTTTTAACGTCGGTGAAAGCTTGGCTTTCATTGAAATTCTCCATGAAAGATCTGGGAGAAGCAGCTTTTATTCTAGGAATAAAGATCTATAGGGATAGATCTAGAAGGCTACTTGGACTCTCCCAGAGTACATATATTGATAAAGTGTTGAAGAGATTCAACATGGATCAGTCCAAGAGGGGACTGTTGCCAACATCACATGGCGTCTATCTATCTAGGGACATGTGTCCTAAAACACAAGATGAGAGAGACAACATGAGTCGGACTCCGTTCGCCTCGGCAGTTGGATCGATCATGTATGCCATGATATGTACACGACCTGATGTGTCCTATGCTTTGAGCATGTGTAGTCGATATCAGGCCGATCCAGGAAAGGATCACTGGATGGCGGTTAAGAGTATCCTTAGGTATCTTAAGAGAACTAAGGATGTTTTCTTAATCTATGGAGATGGAGAACTTGAGGTATCTGGGTATACCGATGCAAGTTTCCAAACCGAGAGAGACGACTTCAAGTCGCAAACCGGGTACATATTTTGCTTGAATAACGGAGCAGTGAGCTGGAAATCTTCCAAGCAAGATACTGTTGCCGATTCAACAACTGAAGCGGAGTACATGCGCAGCAGCTGAAGCAGCAAAGGAAGCTGTTTGGATCCGAAAATTCCTAGTTGGATTAGGAGTAGTTCCATTAGCAGGTGAGCCCATTTTATTGTATTGTGACAATAGCGGGGCCATAGCACAGGCTAAGGAACCAAGGTCTCATCAACGATCCAAACATGTTCTTCGACGATTCCATCTGATTCGAGAGATCATACATCGTGGCGATGTGAAGATCGAAAAGATCGCATCAGAGGACAACATTGCAGATCCGCTGACGAAAACAATTCCTCGGGAAAAGTTTGAGCGACACATACATAGTTCAGGTATTAGATGCTTGAGTGACTGGCTATAGGCCAAGTGGGAGATTGTTAGACAGTTATGACCCATAGCGTCACTATTTTGTAAATGATATTGTATTATTGTACAAAATTAACTATGTAGTAATGAAATTGCCTTTTTACCGTTTTGTAATTTATTTACATTTGATATAAATGGTAAAAGTCCCTATGATTAGTTCCGGATTGTGATGATATGAGACGGTATCAATCCATAAAGGTTTAATCATTAAATATCCCTAGTCGTAGTATTATCGAGATTGGACATCGATAATGCGGAATAGACTAGTACTGCACTTGTGCATGTTGTGAGGGCACAACGACATAGTTTCATATATTTAAGTATAGGATACTTATGCAAGTGCGGTAGGAGGTTGTGTTTTTACCGATGGTACGGAAAACAGCTTCGCTCTGGATAGACCCCGCGGAATCCCATTGGTAGTATGTCTGCTGTGTCTTGGGAGTCCGCTTCAGGGTAGGTGCATATGATTCTTAACCTGAGACTTGCATCGCTAGTACTTACGACAATCGGTAAACTTTAGTTTTGGTGGTCCAGGGCTTTAACGGGTTCTGTGTACACCTCTTCTGGGTTTATCGAGAATCGTAGTGTATTGGATGTGATGTCAAGATGGAAGTATCACTTCAGACATATGGAGATGATGATCGCGAGGGATACAGAACTAGTACTCTATAATGGTTGCAACCATCGGGATAATATGACTAGGTCAGGATTATCCGATTCAAAGAGACTGGTTGCTTGATGTCCGATATGTGTATCGTACGGGGCAGACACATCTCCAGCCCCAGGCCTTACATGTGATCATCCGATACTTGGTTCGATATACACTATACTACGGTATACTACGCCTGTTATAGATCTTATATTCCAATAAGAATATTTCTGGAGAATTGGGTAGGCATGGCGTTTTGCTAGAGGCTAACCTTGTCTTGTAAATCGGTAAAAACGTAGTACTTGGTACGTACGTATTCAGATAATCTGACGGCCGTATTTACTGCCAACATATCCAGAGATCTCTTGGGTCGCTTCCCGAAGATTCACCATGACGTATGATTCAAACTCGATTAATCTTGGATTAATTACGGAGAGACTTTATCTTGGATAAAGTACTATACAAGAGAGAGAACGATTAATTTGGAATTAATCGTAAAATTATTATATTCGATATAATAATCGAAATTCGATTTCGACGCGAAATTAAAATTAGATTTTAATTCGGGCAAACGAGTTAATTTAGAATTAATTCGTTAGCGACGTAAATAATAATTTCGCTAGGCGCAATTATTTATTTAAATTCGATTTAATAAACGTCGCGACGTAAGTTCGGTATTTCGGAAATATCGAACCCGAACGCGTGAGTGCACGTGGGCCCACTTTCATTTGGAAACGTGTGGGGCCCACATGACACAAATGTCATTTTATGCATTATTTAATTGTTAATACATTGCATGGTGATAGTGTACAATACACTCAAGTTTTGCATGGAGTTTGAGTGTTTGACACTCTAAGCCATTGCATGATTTGTGTCATAAGTTTATTATTAATTTAATAAATATTAAGGCATAAATATAAATTGATTTTTGTAACAAAAATCATAACACTCCTCTCTCTCTCTCACATTGCCGAAACTGCATGCAGTTTTGGGCTCTCCATTTCTTCAATTTTGTGGCAAGATTTGAAGAAGTTGTGCATTCAAAATCACAACAAAGCTAGCACCTTCAAGGATCATACATAGGTGTTATGGGAAACTAATCCTTGAGCTTGGAAGGATCAAACTTGACTTGGAGTCTCTCTTTTCTTCTTGGCCGGAGCATCACTGCTGCACAAGGGAGGAATTTTGCATCATCTTAGCATCCATTTTCAAGTATTGTGAGTATGATTCCGCCATAACTTCAATTAATTCATTCATGTATTTATATATTTTGCTTGTTCTTGTTGATCTTGGGGCTTGGTTATTTTTTCCAACACTATGCCCCTTTTTCACACCCCAGAAGCCTTGGCCAAGCCTTGGCCTTCTAGAATGTTGAAGTTAGATGCGCCTTGCGCTTCTTGCCCTATTGCAAACTCTGGTTTTGTCTCCTTGAGTATAGCCATTAACTCTCTAAGAGTTTACTATTGCAATTTAGTACTTCTAAGATATAAGATAGATCTATGAAGATCCTTCAATTTCATAATCATACTATAAAGATCTAATCCTTAGTTCTGACTCATAAATTAAGGAGTCTATTTGGCAAGCTTAATGGATTAAGCACTAAAGTTATCATCATATGAATCTTCCAAGATCATGCTCTACTATTTGCTCAACTCCGGGCTTAGGCTCGAAATGTCACTATAATCAAATAAAGTAACTTCTCGGTTTTTTAGGACTATCCTGAAGTTTTATTCACAATCAGAAAATTAACCATTTAAATACATTTTCACACAGGATTAGTGTTTTAAACACTAATCTTTCATTTATCTTGATTCCAATAGTCCAACTATCGAATCAACGATTTTAGGTACTATTTATTATAATGATTACAATAGTCTAACTATATAATCAACTATAATTTAATAGTTAAATTCAATATATTGATTACTATAATCCAATTATAAATCAACTATTAATTGAAATAGTTTGAATACAGTCCAACTGTTCAATTAAAACAACATTAAATATTAGTTCAACTAATATATAATTTATTTGACGAAAAATTTGAAATGAGCGCGTATGGTAAGTAACTAAACGAATATTGCAAATTTAATACTTGCCTCCCACTATTTTTCGGCGAGCCTCTAACCCTGCTGTGGAGTACTCGAGAAACCTTGTTTCCTAGTGGGCTAGGATCCCGTTAAATAACACACAATCTTGACTTTGGCCAACAAATTGTATGATAATTAACTAGGTAGATCTCTAAGATCAATTGGATCCCATCCAATTCATAGATCCAGTAGGTGGACATCCAAGTTCAAAACATATATCCTATATATGCCAATATATGCCAATATATTCCCTAATCCTTTTCCTCTGAATCAACTAAGCCTTGGCTTTGGCACAACAAACTTAGTGATCCCAATTAAGCGGAACCCATTGACCTTGGAAAGCTTCGTAATCAATGTCGATGGACAAGAAGTGATCTTGACTTTGGCCAACAAATCACAACTTGGACAAGATAAAGATATGGAACAAAGCCTTCATGATTCAAACACATCCGCGACGGACAAAGGTCTTGACTTTGGCCAACAAACCAGTGCCAGTCTTGGATCTTGAGTAAGAATCAGTTAATGGAAGGAAAACGCTTAATATGTGTGATGGTTTTTTCGTGTAATTGGCAACCAATTAATTATCTTTGTTAGGTCTCATCATCATACACTCTTAAACATGCATTATAAATACATAATAAGGCGCGTAAATAAATATAATAATGATATGCGGATGGATATTTAACACATTGTTCCTAGAACATATCTCTCAATTTCCTCTCTCCCGCTAGCACAAGTATTACTTCTACCAAATTACATAACACTTCTAAAGAAACCTCATTTACATTGAGGGGAATAGGTGAGAAGAGAAATACACAGAGTCAAGAGGTAATAGGCTGGACACGCAGGTCCAATTAATAAATTATAAATTTATTTCAACAATTTCAAAATTGCCCTCACCATCTAATATCCATCTGATATACATTATTCATACATCGCATCCATGTATTCACACAAGCACGCTATCAATCAATCTAATCCAATTAATTAATCTGAAAATTAATGACCATCCAATTTTCAAACAACGATTTGATTTTGTGGGAGTCAAACTTGTTTTGCGAATAAGTACTCAAAGTACGAATTTTTGAATTAATTTAAACTACAACATTAAATCTAATTTAATTTTTATTCAAAATTAATTCTATATTTAATTCCAAATTAAATATTTACACTTTTTAATGTACCTTTACGACTTAGATTCTAAATCTAATCGTTACGGGTCTCTAAGCCTGATTAACATCCAATGTTAATTTAATTTAAAGTCCAATGGGCTTTTAATTAATTCTAAAGGCATGGACTTTTGGTCAATATGGGTCAAACCCAAATACCAAAGCCCATTTAAGGAATCACCCTTATTTGCCAAGAAATTAATTTAGGCCCAATTAAAATTAAAGGTCCATTAAGTCATAATTGAACTTTATGGATATGGTTTTGGGCCCAATTGGATCCAACCAATTTAGCCTAAACCAAACTTGGCCCAACCAAGCCCATTAAGCCCAATTACAACTTTCCAGGCCCAATTCCAAATTTGGCCCAATTAATTAAATTACCAAAATTCCAAATTTCATAACTTAATTAACTAAAGTGTATGCCATAATTAATTCCAAATCTTCGAAAGCACAAGACATCGAGTACTAACATTTCATCTAAGGGCTTTTGATAATGTCACCGGTTATTGGTGTGCCACGGGGGTGCGTGCTTTCTGTACATCTTTTTCCACCTCTTGTTGTTACCCAATCTTCGAAGGCACAAGACATCGGGTACTAGAATTTCATCTCGGGACTTTTGATAATGTCACTCGTAATTGGTGTGCCACAGGGGTGCACTCTTTCTGCACATCGTCTTGTACTTTTACTGACACTGATCATTGGAATTTCCAAAAAAATACCAAGCAAGTCTTTCTTATTCAAATAAACAACAATCGTGTAAAGGTGCGAGTAACTTGTTAAAAAATGGGAAAACATTACTTGTATTCCATAGATCTATTGCCCATCTTACAACTCTTTGATGATCATTTTAAGAAAGGCTCTATCCGCTACAATAGCTAGACATCCTTGCCTTTTCAAAACTTCATTATTTGGGCATGTTCTAGTTATTTTACATGATACACATACGGCCTGATGACCTCTACTACCTGCGCTGCCTAGCCCTCATGGCCACAAGATCGATACATTCCATGAGGTAACCATTCCTCACCAGGTCCTCAATATACTTTCGGGAGCATGTCATCTTGTATTGTGATACGCATAATAGGCTCTGGGGCCTATCTTCTCTACTGGGAACCTTCTCGGGTCGGGCTCTATAAATAGTCATTTGTCTTGTATCTTCCAAACTATCTGAGATTTGAGGGCCGTATAAGCCGTGCACCCCGCAATATGCGCAACATGGATTAGACTCTTCCTCTCGGATTGGGTTACATGAGCTATGGGGCTAAACTCTACCTCCTCAAGCCCAATCCCCTACATCCCTCGCTATCGCCACGACCGATATCTGGCCTCAATTCTTTCTTTCCTTAGTTGTACCTCCTCAGGCTATCTTCTTTCTTCCTTCAACAAACAAACCTCATTGCATGTTCCAATGCTGTTGTGTAGTCTGGTACTTTCTGAATCCTGAGGTGGGTCCACAATCTTCCACCCTCAGTGCTTCTTTAAAACTCTCAAATTCTTTTGGGGACTCATATGCCCCTATCTCTAATATTAAATTATGGTATTTATCCTTCTTCAGCGGCTCATAATCCCCCTGCTTCATCATCCTCAACGATCCGACCAACTTCATTGGTGCGTATGCTTATTTGAAATACTGCACAAAGAATCACCTCAACTGGGAGAATCTGTTGATACTCCCTGGTAAGCTAGGAGGTCCTCCTAAGATCAGTGAGTATACCTTACAGAATAATTCCTCAACCATACCTTAGATCTCAATTAACAAGATGAACTTCTCAACATGAGACTTAGGGTCTATATTACCCTTTTAGATATCCATCACAGGCAGGAGAACCTCTTCTCGAACTCTAGTTCTAATACTCCATTGGTGAATGAAGATGATGTCTCCATGTCTTGATCATCTCGAGCACCTTATAGCGTGCTCATCTTCATCTTCTCATCTCATGTTGGAACCAGTCCCTCAAGTGGCCCTCGGTATCCTCATGTCTTTAGCTGAAGGCTTTCTCATAATCTCATCTCCTGATATTGTATGTCCTCCCATGTGGAACTCTATGCCTTTGCTCCTCATAAGGCTCCAGATTTCTCTCCTATAAGCAAAGGCTTTTACTGGATGATTCGGGCGTTAATCCAATGTCACATCCCTCCCCAAAATCTTCTGCTAGTGCTTCATTGGATATGACCACCGACCTCATTCTCCGTGGTTTTCTTTATCCAGTCTCGCGCTCGTCTTCTCCACCCACTTCCCACTGGTAATTTCTTCCTTCCAGCGACTAGGCCCCCGCATAAGCAGACTTTCGAGATTTCTTCTCTAACTTCTCTACTTCTCCATCATTGTCTTTGTAAAGGCTTGGGTTGCCTCCCTATCCTCTATAGCTTTCTCATTTTCTAAGCGAAGTTTCTCCTCCATCCTTTTCATCCACTCCATCGTTGAGTCCTCTAGAGCTCTATGATTACCATCTCCTGCCATCATCTTAGTGTGTTGTATTATTTTTTAGACTGATACCCAAAAATGACACAAACTATTATTGAATTTTTTTCGTTCCAAAGGCATTACGGGAAATTACCCCTCGAACAAACCTCCCTCAACAGTGAATTTTTTTGTGAGTAAGGAACCAAACAAAACTTAGCAAGTAGACATGATAAACACATAGTTTACATGGTTCGATGGATGGTGGTGTAGGCACTGCATTTTTGCATGTAAGTCCCGATGATGAGCCTCGAACGGAGGCACTACCTTTTAAGTTGGGGAAGTCGCGGAGAACGAACGTCGGGAGGGAATTCAAGAAATTGGTGCCTCGTTAGGCCTCTATTTTAAAATTTATCCCCGACCCAAACCCCAAACACAAACCAACAAGAATAAGAACCACCCAAAACACAAACAAAACAAGCCAAAACAAACACTAAACAACAAACAAACAAAACTCACAAAGCCCATGCTGTTGGTTTCTATAAAGGTCCCAAGATCAATAATAAGCATGAATCAAGTGCGAATACAAATCGAAGAAGTTGTGGAATACTCACATCGATCGGTTGAATGACGGTTTGACGAATCAAAACTGAAAATCTGCACATGGAAGCTCACGACAGTAGCAGTTCCAAGCTCATTGGTTCGGCCTTCAATCAACAAGATTACAAGCTCCAAGCTTCGTCATTTGTTTCCCGGCTCATGGGTGGACTTCCCTATCACCTTCGCATGTCTTGTAAGTGTGCTAGCACTTGAGATTTTGCCACAAAATCCCACTCTTTGCTTCCCTTCACTGCTCGGCAGTGAGCTAATTAGAGGAGAGAAAAATAGCCCATTGGGCGTCCAAATGAGAGAGATGAGAGAAAGAGAGTTGTGATTGGTTTGTGAAATTTGTGTATCTTATACACTAATTTGAATTTCAAATTCATTTCACATGAATTTGTCTTTCAAAAAGCAAACCATTAAATCCATAAATGGCACCAACCACTCACATCATTTCCATCAATCATGTCACTTTGAGTGATGTGACACTTGATTGACGAATGATGTGACACTAGATGGGACTAGTGATTTGACGCTTGATTTGACTTGCGTGCCGCACTCGAATTCGAAATGCGAATGCGCTCGTAAATAATTTCGGGCTCGGGTTCGCTAATTCCAAATTAACGAATTTTCCGTTGCGACGTAATTAAATCTAATTTAATTAAATAATCATGCCTAGCATAATTACTATTCACGTCGCTAACAAATTAATTCTAAATTAATTCATTCGCCCGAATTAAAATCTAATTTTAATTCCGCATCGAAATCCAATTTCGTTTAATATATCGAATATATTAATTAATCGATTAATTCCAAATTAATCGCTATCTCTCTTTAAATGATATTTTATCCCAGATAAAATATCTCCGTAATTAATTCCAGATTAATTTTCTCTCTCATCTAATTAATCCCAGATTAATTTAGAGTGTGAGTCATACGTTATCGGTGAATCTTTGGGAAGCGACCCATGAGATCCCCGGATATGTTGGCAGTAAATTCGGTCGTCGAACTATCCGAACACGTAAGTACCTCGTATTATGTTTATACCGATTTACAAGACAATATTGGCCTCTAGCAAAGCGCCATGCCTACCCAATTCTCCGAAAATATTCTTACAAGAATAAAGGATCTGTATCAGGCGTAATATACGTAGTATTGCGTATTTCTGTCCAGTATCGGATGATCACGTGCTAGGCCTGAGACTGGAATTGTGTCTGCCCCGTACGAAGCACATGTCGGATGTCTGGTGACTAGTCTCTATAATCGGATAAACCTGACCTTGTCATTTTATCCCGATAGCTGCAGCATTTAAGAGAACCAGTCTCGTATCATACGTGACCATCATCTCCATATGAATGGAGTGACACTTCCGTCTTGACATCACACCCAACACACTACGATTCTTAATATACCCAGCATTGGCGTACGCAGAACCTGTTAAAGCCCTGGACGACCTCAACCAAAGTATATTGATTGTCGCAAGTATTAGCGGTGCAAGTCTCAGGTTAAGACCAATACACCTACCCTGATTTCGGACTTCCATAGACACATAGTCATACTACCAATGGAATTCCGAGGGGATCTATCTAGAGCGAAGCTGTTTCCCGTACCATTGGTGAAACAAAACCTCCTACTACACTTGCATGAGTATCCTATACCCAAATATATGAGAACTATGTCGTTGTGCCCTCACAACGCGCACAAGTGTAATACTAGTCTATTACGTATTTATGGATGTCCAATCTCGATAATACTCTGACTAGGGATATTTAATGATTTATCCTTCGTGGACTGATACTGTCTCATATCATTCTCCATCCAGGAACAAATCATAGGGACCTATCCTATCATTATATATCTAGGTGATCTAATCACAATGATAAGAGTGCAATCTCCTTTGTCATATAGTTAATTTGTACAACAACACCATGATCTATACAAATAATGACGCTATGGGTCATAATTGTCCAACAATCTCCCACTTGGCCTATAGCTAGTCACTCGAGTTTACACACCCGAACTATGTACGGTTGGCTTAAACTGTTGAGAAATGCTTTCGTCAGCGGATTTGCATGATTATCATATGATGCGATTTATTCAATCATCACATCGCTATGATGTATGATCCGAATGAATCAGATGAATATCGAAGTATGTATCTGGATCGTTGATGAGACAATTAATTCTTTAGCCTGTGCTCAAGCTTAGCTTAGCTGCTAACAGAATTATATCTAATCTAATTAGATTTATTATCAACCCAGAAGGCTTCTATTGCCGCTTCAGCTGTAGTAATAACCCGCATTTGTTGTTTATTCGGTAACAATATCTTGCTTGGATGATTTCTAGCTCACTGTACCGTTATTTAAACTTTGTAGTACCGTTTGCGACTTATAGTCGTTTTATCGATTTAGGAAACTTGCAGTAGTGATCCCAGTCACTTCAAGTTCTCCTTCTCCACAGATTAAGACAGCATCCTTAGATCTCTAAGATACTAACGGATGTTCTTAACTTCAATCCAGTGACTATCACTCGGATTGGCCTGTTTGTGAATCCATATGCTCAAAGCGTATGAGACACCAGGTCACGTATATTTTTCAATGTACGAGTTCTCGGAGAGTTTTAACAACTTTAAATCTTTCCCAGAAGATCTTTATTCCTAGAATAAAGGTTGTTTCTCCCAAGAATTCCACGGAGAATTTTCTCGAAAGCCAAGATTTCACCCATAGTTTTTATGGGAATATCATTTCCAAGAAATGACATATTATCATTATTTATAGGACAGCCACTGTCAGTACACTCCCACTAACCTTCTTTTATACACAAGAATCATTTTCGTTTTGAATTAAATCATAAACTATTATGATTACATCAAAATGATAATTCCAAGAACATATGCTTGCTTCAATCCAAACATGGATCGAATAACCCGCAAACCTTGTTTGCTAGTTTTGGTATGACAAAACCGACAGGATGTTATAAACATCCTCCAAAAGGTTTCCTTTTCAGGAAAGCGATTTTATCGTTCTAGCTGTCATATTTCTTAAATGAAACATACAGCATTAGCAAGCATTATCCAAATGGATTTACCGTGGCAACAGGTAAAAGGTTTCGTTGTAATCAACACAATGTTGATACCGATACCTTTCCGCTAAAAGCCTAGCTTTATACGTTGGTATGTTGCCATCCATGTACGTCTTCCTTGAAGACTTATATAGTACCAGTTGGCACAATGCCTTGCGGTACATCAACTAGTATCCAAACTTGTTGATATACATGGAATCCATTTTGGACTCATGACACTTTGTCATAATAGGGAGTCGATACCTTGTATCACTTCCTCATACGTAGTTAGTTGGTATTCCTCAATAAAATAGACATATTTATGAGGTGTGATCAGAAACCCATACCCGAGGTTATTTTCTGACTCTCTCCGACATACGCGGTTCTTGTGTAATTGAAGATTAATGGTAATAGTTTCATCATAGGTGAACTATTTGTGTTCCATTAAGGATTTGGTGCTTGGAATAGTATTACTCCGATTTTCATCGAGTTTTACTATCCTCTCACTTACCACTGCATATCGGTATTCCTCTTAGGAAAACCGCATGGTGGGCAACAATCTAATTGTTCTCTGGTGAGATGTATAAGTACTATACTTATGGTATCCCTAGGATAACCTACAATTGGCACTTATCCAATTTGGGTTCTAGTTTGGTATCATCCAAACATATGCCTAGCATACCCAAATCTTCAGGAATGTGAAACCCGGTTTCTTTCCTGTTCATATCTAATATGAAATCTGTCAAACAGATTATTATGGAACCTTATTCTAAATAAGTCTGCACTATTAATGCTTATCCGTTGAAGGAAATGGTAGCTCAGAGCGACTCAGGATTAACCTTATCATGTCCAACAAAATTCGATTACTCGGTTCGGACACACCGTCAATTTGACATGTTCCGGGAGGATTCCTCATTGAAAGAATACTATACTCTTTCAAGTATATAAGAAACTTATTGCTTAAGTAATTTCCATTACGGTCTTACCGTGACGGTTTAATACTTTAGCCTATCTGTTTGTCTATTTCGTGTCGAAACTTTAAAAGTTTCCGACTTGTGTTCTTCAAAAGAAACACACAACCTTTAAGCAATGCCACATCCGTATAGGTCACGAAATATTCATATCCACTTCTAGCCTAGCTAGACATGGGCCCACTTGCTTCACTATGAACTAGGGCTAACAGATCAGTGGCATTTGCATTTTTACCAAGTAAATAACGTTTTAGGCACATTGCCCAATAAACTAGATTCGTAAACTTTATTTGATTGGGATCAAATTAGTCTGAGTACACACTCTTCAAATGTGTGGATATACGAGTCTCGTTTAATTGTGTCCCAGACATCAATGCCACAATTAAGTTTCATCTGATCAAATCAGTTTGAGCTATTTGTTTGTCATGTTATATTTTTGAGATTTTATTTATATTCAAAATATAAATTCTGTTATTCACATCTAATGTGTTTATCTCAGTATCATCTTTATATAATGAAACACTTTAGTGTTATAAAATATAAAGGTTCACCGCAGCGGGTTAAACACTGATATAGATATAATGTATCTAGTCAAACTAGTTACAATATAACAGTTTCCAAATTTAGGTACACACCCGAAGGTAGTTCCTAAAGTTAGGTATCTACGGATAAAACAGCGACTTTCGTCCCGTTCCAAATCGTAGATTTATCTCTTTTGAAGTCAGTATCCTGTTCAAAACAGATTCTGAACATCAATATATATTTATATCACACTAAGTATCTAAAATCCAATTTTAATACTAATAGTGAATATATTTATGACAAACATATTTGAAGTCAGAGCCTTGCTCGTTCTTCAATTCCTTCATGTCTGCTTTGTCCAAACGGCAGTCACGCTTCCGCGATCCCGTTTGCCAAATTTTAAGCAGACATTATTGGATATGTCCTTTATCTTCCCAGAAGATTATAATGATTTTGCATTTGCCAGTTTCAACACTCCAGAAGCCTTTGGCCAAGCCTTGGGTTTCTAGAATATCGAAGTAAGGTGCGCCTTGCGCTACTTGCCTAATTGCAAACTTTGACTTTATCTCCTTGAGAATAGTCATTAACTCTCTAAGACTTATTATTGCAATTTTAGTACTTCTAAAACCTAAGTATAGATTCTTTGAAGATCCTTTAATTTCATTATCATACTTTAAGAATCTAATTCTTAGTTCTGATTCAGAAATTAAGGAATCTATTGCGGTAAGTATAATGGATTAAGCACTAAATTTATCATCACATTATCATACTTTAAGTATTGTTTATTTCTGTCCAGTATCGGATGATCACGTGCTAGGCCTGGGGCTGGAATTTTGTCTGCCCCGTACGAAGCACATGTCGGATGTCTGGTGACTAGTCTCTATAATCGGATAAAACTGACCTTGTCATTTTATCCCGATAGCTGCAGCATTTAAGAGAACCAATCACGTATCCTACGTGACCATCATCTCCATATGACTGGAGTGACACTTCCGTCTTGACATCACACCAACACACTACGATTCTCAATATACCCAGCATTGGCGTACACAGAACTTGTTAAAGCCCTGGACGACCTCAACCAAAGTATATTGATTGTCACAAGTATTAGCGGTGCAAGTCTCAGGTTAAAACCAAATACACCAACCCTGATTTCGGACTTCCATAGACACATTGTCATACTACCAACGGAATTTCGAGGGGTCTATCCAGAGCGAAGCTGTTTCCATTACCATTGGTGAAACACAACCTCCTACTACACTTGCATGAGTATCATATACCCAAATATATGAGAACTATGTCGTTGTGCCCTCACAACTCGCACAAGTGTAATACTAGTCTCTTACATATTTATCGATGTCCAATCTCGATAATACTCTGACTAGGGATATTTAATGATTTATCCTTCGTGGACTGATACTGTCTCATGTCATTCTCCGTCCAGGAATAAATCATAGGGACCTCCTATCATTATATATCTAGATGATCTAATCACAATGATAAAAGTGCAATCTCCTTTATCATATAGTTAATTTGTACAACAACACCATGATCTGTACAAATAGTGACGCTATGGGTCATAATTGTCCAACACATGCACCCCACATAAACAAAAAAACAAAACAACAAAGCAACAAAGCACATAAACCTTTCTTCACAAACAAATAACAAACAAACAAAAAACCCATACCTCACCCATGCACTTAACGCCCCATACACCTCTCCCATGCAATAGAAAGCAAAAAAACAAGCAAAGCCCATCTCCATGTGAATCACACACAAATCACAAACAACAAACACATAATCAACACCCATGCATAACCCATAACTCCACCCATACGTCACCCTCTCTCTAAAAGCAAATAAAAAGATCACTCACAACACACTGCCCCGAACCTAGCCAACATGCCACCATCCCACTGCCACACAAAATGAAACCCTAAACCTAAGCCCTCTGATTGACCGAGCTTCCTAAAGCCTCTATTCTCGCACCACATCTCTCTCCCACCAGCCAAACACCATGCAACCCTTAAAGACATAGCAGGCCCTCTCCCTTATTCATCAACATCAAAACACTCGGCTCTCTTGGCTCCTGGACTCTCACGGAATCAAGAACCCTTAACCTCTATCTCTCACTATACTCTCTCATCTCTCCCATCACTCTCGGAAAATAACAGCAACTTACGTAACAACAAACCCTCATTCAACTCACGTAAACCTAAACCCTCCACCCAGCAACCCTAACTTCACGCACAAAGCCCCCTCTCCATCCAATAACCTCACGCACAGAGCCCCCTCTATCCAGTTGTTGGGTTTCTAATTAAGTCCAAGATCAATTTTCAACAAGAAACATGTGTGAATACAACAATGAAATATGGCAGAATTATACTTACATTGATCGGTTATGCGATGCGAGGAACAACAAAAAACTCTTTTCCTCATCTAAAGTGCTCACGGAATTGGACGGGTTTTGTGCTCCAAAAAATCGGCCATGGTGATCCTTCAAACTCCAAGCTTTGTGTGTGATTCCATGCCCACGGGTGGGTTTCTCTATCACCTTCGCAAGACCCTTAAAGCGTGCTAGCACCTTGGAAATTTTGCCGTAAAATTCCCTTATTACTTCATCTAGTTCTAGGCAAAAGAAGAAAAAGAGAAGAAAAAGATGGCCCCTTGGGCGTGAGAGAGAGAAGAGAAGAGAGAAAGAATTGTGTTAAGTGTATTGTGTTGTTAAATTTCAAAAATCTAATAAACAAATCCACTTTCCAAAATCCAAAGGCAAAAAACAATTAATGCCTTCCAACTACCACCATCAATCTATAGTGACATGTTGTCACATCACTCAAAGTGACTAGACATCACATCAATCGATTGACTAGTGATTTGATGCTTGATGTGACTTGTGGGCCGCACTTGAATCCGAAATGCGAGTGGGCCCGCAAACACTCACGGGCTCGGGTTCGCTAATTCCGAATTAACGAATTTTCCGTTGCGACGTAATTAAATCTAATTTAATTAACTAATTAAGCTTAGAAAAATTACTATTCACGTCGCTAACGAATTAATTCTAAATTAACTCGTTCGCCCGAATTAAAATCTAATTTTAATTCCGCGTCGAAATCTAATTTCGTATAATATCGAATATATTATTTTATCGATTAATTCCAAATTAATCGTTCTCTCTATTTAAATAATTTTTATCCGAGATAAAATATCTCCTTAATTAATCCCAGATTAATTTTCTCTTTCTACTAATTAATCCCAGATTAATAAAGTGCGATTCATACGTCATCGGTGAATCTTCGGGAAGCGACCCATGAGATCCCCGTATATGTTGGTAGTAAATCCGGTCGTCGGACTATCCGAATACGTACGTACCTAGTACTACGTTTTTACTGATTTACAAGACATGGTTGGCTTCTAGCAAAGCACCGTGCTACCCAATTCTCCAGAAATATTCTTATAGGAATATGTGATCTATATCAGGCGTAGTATACATAGTATTGCGTATTACGATCCAATATCAGTTGTCACGTGCAAGGCCTGGGGCTGGAATTGTGTATGCCCCGTAAGAAGCACATATCGGATCACTGGTAACTAGTCTCTATAATCGGATAATCATGACCTAGTCATATTATCCTAATGACTGCAGTACATAAGAGCACCAGTTCCGTATCCTATGTGATCATCATCTCCACTATGACTGGAGTGATACTTCCGTTTTGACATCACACCCAATACACTACGATTCTCAATATACCCAGAAGAGGCGTACAAAGAACCTTTTAAAGCCCTGGATGACCAAAACCAAAGTATATTGATTGTCGCAAGTATTAGCGGTGCAAGTCTCAGGTTAAGACCAAATACACCTACCCTGATTCGGACTTCCATAGACACATAGTCATACTACCAATGGAATTCCGAGGGGTCTATCCAGAGCGAAGATGTTCCCGTACCATCGATAAACACAACCTCTTATTACACTTGCATGAGTATCTTATACCCAAATATATGAGAACTATGCCGTTATGCTCCCACAATGCGCACAAGTGTAATACTAGTCTTTTACGCATTATCGATGTCCAATCTCGATAATACTCTGTCTAGGGATATTCAATGATTAAACCTTCGTGGATTGATATTGTCTCATATCATCTCAATCCGGAACTAATCATATGGACCTTTTATCATTTATACATCTTGGTAATCTAATTACAAACGATAAAAGAGCAATTTCCTTTGTCACATAGTTAATTTGTACAACAGCACCATGATCTGTACAAATAGTGATGCTATGGGCCATAATTGTCCAACACCAGTAACCTCACATACCAAGCCACCTGCCCTCACGCCATACACACCTTCATCAGCCCTCACTAGCCCTCACGTAGCAAGCTTCAATCCATGCCAAATTCGGCCCCTCACAGCAAGCTTCAAGCCAACACCCTTCACGCCACTGCCACTCAGTTCGCAAACACGCACAGCTCCCTCACACTCTCCATTCTTCACAGCTACATGACCAAAGAAAATCCTTCCTTATCAACAACCTCATAAACCCTAACTCTCCCCTCACTAGTCGAGCAAATAGCAGCCTTCAACCAGCCCCAACTGAGAGCCATGCACAAATCAAAGTGAACCAGCTACTCTCGGTAATAAACCCTTTCACTCAACCTTCAGCACTCACACAGCCTATCTCCTCATGACCGAGATACCACACTCACAAAACGCATGCATCAACCACTAAGAAGACACTCAAACCCTAAACTCATGCACACGTACAAACTGCTACCCATTAGCCTCAAACTGTAGCCTTAATCCACGTGAAACAACCCCCTAAAACCGTGACCATAACACCCTCACTAGCCGAGCACACAGCAACCCATTATCCTACTGACCAAACACACTCACCACAGCCCTTAACCGACCAAAACAGTCCAGAAAAATTCTCCAAATTACACATTCAAACAGCCCAAAAAAGTGTGGCAACGAAGGAAAACAACGAACCAGTAAATCAGAAAAGTTACGGAGCATCAACCCTTCCGACAACCGTGTAACACATTTCCAAGAGACGACTTAAGAGGTTAGACCTGAGGGCACCCTTTTTATTCATTCTCCTTTATTTTTATTTATTTTCTTATTTTACTTTGCATGAGTATTGTTGATTGGTGTATGATATGACCTTCGGATGAATGGAATATGTGTTCTCTCTTGTGGTATATCGGATGGAAACTCAGACATAAATTCCATAACCGAATCCAAAAGGACAGTAGTGCGGTTTGTACGTGGGAAACAACTCCACGTACCACTTGAGATACACACATATTTCGTTTCATCCAACCTTGTGTTCGAGCATGATTTAACCGTTAGTACATTGTCTCTTTATGCATGATTTAATTATTTTATTTCACAATAGGAGTTTAATCTACGTTTATGTTTAGGTTGTTTATTTTTCGTATTTGATAATACAACATGCCGATGAGATTCCTGTGTGATATCGTATGTTTGCCGTTATGATGACTTACTTTTAAAGCATACAAACTTAGAAATAGGATTTATCTTTATGAATGCGAACTAGATTTAGGTTATTTTTGGACATGTATGTTGAGTAGACTTAGTTAAATTATTGCACAAATCCGTTTATTACAAGTGGCATAAGTAAATGACCATTCCGAACCCAACGGTTTGAGGTCTTCCCTTGCGATGGGTGAGTGCGGCCTTAAATCATTTTCCCGGTTCACACCGGGTGGCGACTCCATTTTATTCTCCGGTTTAGTCCCCCGTGGGCTACTCCGTACTCCCAACCGGGCCGCGAGCCTGGAACAACGTCGCCGATTTCTGTTTCCTACAGGTGGCTCCTAACTAAGCTCAAGGATAAATGAGATATTTTATTACTGCTCGGGGTCAAGACTGACCCGTGCTGTAAATGTGGAAATGAACTCACAAATTGATTTAACACCTCGGGTCTTACACAATCCCGATACAATTCTCTCAACTAGTTGGGTAACTAACTTGCTTTCTCTCTCTATCTCTGGTTCTTGAGTTATTCTCTTTTTACAAGTCTTGAAATTCGAAATTTACTAAATCAAATTACCAACCCTTAAATCTGAGACTTCAAACTCTTAGATAGACTTCCAAATGTATTATTCAACCACCTCTGACATCATCTCATGTCACTCTACCATCATTGCAGCCATAACTCTCCTTAAACACATTCTAGCTAGCTAATCAAATCAGCTTATTCCTTTGCCACTGCATAGGCTATGTCGCCCTTGTTGGACAGTTATGGCCCATAGCATCACTATTTGTACAAATCATGGTGTTGTTGTACAAATTAACTATGTGACATAGGAAATTGCTCTTTCATCATTTGTAATTAGATTACCAAGATGTATAAATGATGAAAGGTCCATATGATTAGTTCCGGATTGATAAGATATGAGACAATATCAATCCATGAAGGTTTAATCATTAAATATCCCTACTCGTAGTATTATTGAGATTGGACATCGATAATACGGAATAGACTTGTATTACACTTGTGCGCGTTGGGTATAAGATACTCATGCAAGTGTAGTAGGAGGTTGTGTTTATCGATGGTACGGAAACAGCTTCGCTCTGGATAGACCCCTCAGAATTCCATTGGTAGTATGACTATGTGTCTATGGAAGTCCGAATCAGGGTAGGTGTATTTGGTCTTAACCTGATACTTGCACCGCTAATACTTGCGACAATCAATATACTTTGGTTTTGGTCGTCCAGGGCTTTAACTGGTTCTGTGTACACCTCTTCTGGGTATATTGAGAATCGTAGTGTATTAGGTGTGATGTCGTGATGGAAGTATCACTCTAGTCATAGTGGAGATGATGATCACGTAGGATACGAAACTGGTGCTCTTATGTACTGCAGTCATCGGGATATTATGACTAGGTCATGATTATCTGATCATAGAGACTAGTTACCAGAGATCCGATATGTGCTTCGTATGGGGCAGACACAATTCCAGCCTCAGGCCTAGCACGTGACATCCGATACTGGATCGTAATACGCAATACTACGTATACTACACCTGATATAGATCACTTATTCCTGTAAGAATATTTCTGGAGAATTGGGTAGGCACGGTGCTTTGCTAGAAGCCAACCATGCTTGTAAATCAGTGAAAATGTAGTACTCGGTACGTATGTTTTCGGATAGTCCGACGACCGGATTTACTACCAACATATCCGGGGATCTCATGGGTCACTTCCCGAAGATTCACCGATGAGTATGACTCGCACTTTATTAATATGGGATTAATTAGTAGAGAGAAAAAATTAATATGGGATTAATTACGGAGATATTTTATCTGGGATAAAATATTATTTAAAGAGAGAGAACAATTAATTTGGAATTAATCGAGAAAATAATATATTCGATATTATACGAAATAAGATTTCGACGCGGAATTAAAATTAGATTTTAATTCAGGCGAACGAGTTAATTTAGAATTAATTCGTTAGCGACGTGAATAGTAATTTTGTTAGGCATAATTATTTAATTAAATTAGATTTAATTAGGTTGAAACACATGAAGTTTGTAAAGATACAACAGAGAATCGATACTCTCTCGGATATATTTTCTTATAAGAGTAGTATTCCAGTTCGCGGGTTGATATGTATGATCAGTGCTTGAGACTGTGGCCGCAACGGAAGAATCATGTGAGATTCTTGGGTTAGCACGATTCATGACACTATCAACATCATACCTTTGACTATATGGGTAGACATTTTCCATACCCTAGGTCAAACAGTGGGAATACAGTGAGGCGAGGGACCGTATCATATGTAAATCGCATACAGAATGGGTATATATATTTCCTTCTCATTTTGGGGCCTTGGCATATTGCTAGATGTCAACCTTGGTCATTGAAATCGAACGACCATCTGATCGGAGGATAATTTATGTTCGATTAAATTATCACGATTCATTTCATGTCCAACTTGAGGGGAACCCAAAAGTTCACACACAATAAAGTCGAAATCAATGGTTAACAGTGCACAATACAAATTTAACAGCATATATGATTGCTGTAGGAATTGTTCATAAATGGTTCAATGTGTTTAATTATTGAACATATCATTTATGAGGTTCCAAATTGGCTTAGGGATTGGTGAATGACGATAGGGGCACTTTGGGAATTGGAAAAATGAATGAGAAAATAAATAAATAAATCTTCATTTTTTTATTTTTTTATTTGTTTTGAATTCCCATTCGGCCCAAACTCTTATTAGGGTTTTATAATCTCATTGAACCACTATATTAAGATCCAATGGCTAAGATTGAATTAGCATTTATCCCACATCGGATTCTTAATTAATTTTGTTGTCTTTGGAGCACCTATATAAACCCAAAGAATTCTTTACAAATTTTTTACACCAAAACCTTTCATATCTTGGGTTTATATAAGTGAGCAACTCTAAATTTTAAGAGTAGGCCACTGATTTTGAGGATCCTTAAGTATAATTGACTAGAGGAATCTAAAGTTAAAAGTTTTGAGGTATTTGTCTAAGCTAGCACCAAGGGCAAAATACCAGTGCACTCAAGGTGTAGTCTTGCCGTTGAGTTTTGGCTTTGGTTTGTGCACCTTTGGAGGCTGTTGGACAATTATGACCCATATCATCACTATTTGTACAAAACATGATGTTGTTGTACAAATTAACTATGTGACAAAAGAAATTGCTCTTTTATCATTTGTAATTAGATTACCGGATATATAAATGATAAAATTCCATATGATTAGTTCCAGATTAATAAGATATGAGACAGTATTAATCCACTAAGGTTTAATCATTAAAACATCCCTAGTCGTAGTATTATCGAGATTGGACATCGATAATGTGGAATAGACTAGTATTGCACTTGTGCGTGTTATGGGAGCATAACGGCATAGTTCTCATATATTTGGGTAATTGATACTCATTCAAGTGTAATATGAGGTTATGTTTACCGATGGTACAAAAACAGCTTTGCTCTGGATAGACCCCTCGGAATTCTATTGGTAGTATGACTATATGTCTATGGAAGTCCGAATCAGGGTAGGTGTATTTGGTCTTAACCTGAGACTTGCATCGCTAATACTTGCGACAATCAATATACTTTGGTTTTGGTCGTCCATGGCTTTAACAGGTTTTATGCACGCCTCTTCTGGGTATATTGAGAATCGTAGTGTATTGGGTGTGATGTCAAGATGGAAGTATCACTTCAGTCATATGGAGATGATGGTCACGTAGGATACGGAACTGGTGCTTTTATATGCTGCATCTATCGGGATAATATGACTATGTCATGATTATCTGATTAAAGAGACTAGTTACCAGAGATCTGATATGTGCTTCGTACGGGGCAGACACAATTCCAGCCCTAGGCCTAGCACGTGACATCCGATACTGGATCGCTAAACACAATACTACGTATACTACTCCCGATACAGATAACATATTCCTTTAAGAATATTTCTGGAGAATTGGGTAGGCACGGTGCTTTGCTAGAAGCCAATCATGTCTTTTAAATCGGTAAAAATGTAGTACTAGGTACGTACGTGTTCGGATAGTCCGACGATCGGATTTACTGCTTACATATCCAGGGATCTCATGGGTCGCTTCCCGAAGATTCATCGATGGCATATGACTCAAACATTATTAATCTGGGATTAATTAGTAGAGAGATAAAATTAATCTAAAATTAATTACATAGATATTTTATCTGGGATAAAATACTATTTAAAGAGAGAGAACGATTAATTTGGAATTAATCAATAAAATAATATATTCGATATATTATTCGAAATTAGATTTCGACGCGGAATTAAAATTAGATTTTAATTCGGGCAAACGAGTTAATTTAGAATTAATTCGCTAGCGACGTGAATAGTAATTTTACTAGGTAAAATTATTTAATTAAATTTGATTTAATTACGTCGCAACAGAAAGTTTGTTAATTCGGAATTAGCGAATCTGAGCCCGGGAGTGTTTGCGGGACCACTTGCATTTTGAATCAAGTGGGGCCCACAAGTCACATCACGCGTCACATCATTAGTCATTCTTGTGATGGAAGTCACATCAACTTTGAGTGATGTGATGGATGTCACTTTTGTGAGTGATGTGAGTTGTTGGAATGCTTTAATGCCTTATACCTTTTTTGAATTTGGTAATTGATTTTTTGTATTTGATTTTTGAAATCAAAATACACAACACACAACACATCTTCTCTCGCTCTCCCTCTCCATCTCACGGCACTTGGTACCTTTTCTCTCAAATTTTCTCTCATGGCTGAGAGCAACAAGAAGCTAAGGAAAGATTTGTGGCAAATTTTTCAATGATGCTAGCACATCCAAGGGGTCACACAAAGGTGATAGGGAAACCCATTCATGAACATGGAATCCTTTTTCAAAGCTTGGAGCTTGAAGAACATCTCAAGGAGGACAAAGAGGAGCTTGGCCGAGAGTCTCATGAAGAAATTTTTGTGTTCATTGCATCCAAAAGCCGATCAAAGTGAGTATTTCCGCAACTTTACTTTGATGTATTCACATGATTTCACATGCTTAATTGATCTTGGTTTGACCTAGAAAACCCAACAATTGTATCAAGAGCCTTGATTAAGCATAAAATTAGAATTATGGTTCTTAAGTTTAAATTTAGGTAAAATTGATTTGAGCATGATTTGATGAAATTGTTTGTTTGAATATGCTTGAATGATGATAACTTAGAGTTATGCATGATCAATTTGATGAAAATTGAATTGGATTATTTTTTCCCCAAATTTTTGGCTTGGGCGAAAGTTTGAGTATGCCCTAAAGTCATGGTAATTTTGTTTTTTGATCTTTGGATGAGTTGGAAGACATGGGATAAATTGATTTAGGATTTAATTGGATTAAAATCGAAATCGGATTTAAAAATCTCTAAATTACCGTGAGCTTAATAGCATGAAATGAGATGATTTTTTGATTCAATAATGTTGGACATGTGTTGATGTTGATTAGCATGATTAATTATGTAAATTGATATTTTGGAAATGTTAATTTGAATAATTAATTATGGCTATACACTCTAAATTGATTTAATTTTGATAGTTGGAATATTGTGATTAAATTATTTGGGCTTAATTTGGAATTGGGCTTATAAAGTTGTATTTGGGCTTAATGGGCTTGGTTGTGCCATGTTTAGTTTAGGTTAATTAGTTGGATCCATTTGGGCCTAAAACCATTTCCATAAAGTCCAAATATAATAAAATGGGTCTTTAAAATTTTAATTGGGCCTAATGGGCCTAAATTAATTTTGGCAAAGGGTGATTCCTTATTGGGCTTTGGTTGCCAAAGTCCATGCCTTATAAATTAATTAAAAGCCCATTGGATGTTAATTGGGCTTTGAGACCCTTAATGATTAGATTGAGAATCTAAGTCGCAAAAGGCTCATTAAAAAGTGTAATTATTTAATTTGGAATTAAATAAAGAATTAGTATTGAATACAAATTAAATTGGATTTAATATTGTAGTTTAATATAATTCAAGAATTCGTACTTTGAGTACTTATTCTTAAAACGAGTTGGACTCGCGCAAATCAAATCGTTGTTTGAACATTGGATGGTCATTAATTTCATATTAATTAATTGGATTAGATTGATTGATAACATGCTTTGTGTGAATACATGGATGTGATGTATGAATAATGTATATCAGATGGATATTAGATGGGTGAGGGCATTTTTGAAAATTGTTGTAATAAATTTAGAATTTATTAAACTGGACCTGCGTGTCCAGCCTATTATATACGAAAATATCGTAAACTTGCTTTAAGTGGACTCAATAACTTTAAGGGAGTCTTAGGAACAAACTTAGATGGAACTACATTAAGGATATACATTGTTGTTTGCAATGTATACCCCAAAAATGAACTAGGTAGTGAACTATAACTATTTTGCTGTGGTTTTCTGGGTGCTGTGAGCTGTGATACTATCCAATGCTCAACTAAGTATTCCTCAAAATCTTTGTCAATGTATTCTCCTCTACGATCCGATCGTATAATTTTGATCGTCTTACCTAATTGGTTCTCAACCTCAGCACGATACTCTTTGAAATTTTCAAAAGTATCTGACTTGTGCTGCATTAGGTAAATGTACCCATATTTGGAATAATCATCAATAAATGTGATAAATTATTCATAACCACATTGGGCTCTTACATTCATCGGTCCGAAAACGTCCGAATGTATTAGCTCAATACGTTGATTGACTCTTATACCTTTTCGAGTAAAAGATCTATTTGTCATATTTCCTTCTAGACAGGATTCACAGACTGATAAAATTTCAAACTTTAAATTGTTTAAAGCTCAATTCTTTATCAACTTATCTATCCGGTCAAAGCTAATATGACCAAGTCTAAGATGCCACAGATATGTGTCATCGTGAGAAATTTTTTGCCATTTTATTTTAGTTTTTCAACCTTAAACATTTTAGTATTGAATAGTGAATTATGTGTTAACAGCTTTAACACATATAAATTATTTTCAGAGTTTCTTGTGCATATAGTCAATCAATTTATACCAATAATAACTAAATTAATATAAAACTATAAAAAGAAACGGAAAAACCATCATCCAAAATATTAGAAACATAAATCAAATTCCTGCGAAAATCAGGAATAAATAACACATTATCCAATTTAAATAACTATTATTTAAAAAACTTAAACTGGAAACTCCCACTGCTCTCACTGAAACGCATCCCATGTCCTGACCCTCATGGTATACTCACCTTCAGCAAAGTCCCTCTATGAATCAAGTAGCTGCAAAAAAAGAACAAATATGGTTAATGGCTCTAGAATCAACAATCCATGTGGACTTATCACACTCCACTGATAGAGATTCGATAACAAGTAAATCATATTTACCTGTAGCCTTTTTCTCTTTTAGCTCATGAAGGTATTTAAGACAGTTCGTTTTCCAATGCCTGTCATTGTTGTAGTAGGAACACTTTAATTTGGGCTTGGAACCTTTAGAGCTTCTCTTATTCTTCTTCATCGGCTGTGCCTTAGCCTTCCCAGTGTTTTTCTTCTTATTCTTGGCAGATTTATAAGATTAAGTAATATTTTCCTCTCCACTAGGCTTACGAGGATCCACCAGCATGGACTCGTAATGGGTGAACCCATTTAGTAGCTGAGTAAAGGTAAAAGTAACCTTGTTCATAACATAGTTGCTTTTAAATTACAGGAAACTCTTTGGAAGAGTTTAAATGATCTTAGTCACCTGGCTCCGCTCATTAATACGAGCTCTATAGGTTTCAGCCGTATTGAGGTAGGTCATCATCCTTAAGACGTGCTCTCGAACAGATGTCCCTTCCTTCATCCTAACGGTCATCACTGAGACCATAGCCTCATGACGCTTCCGCTCCGAAGGCTGCCCGAACATGCCCTGTAATGACTATATCATCAAAGATGATGTATCCATAGGCTCATGCTTAGCAGAAAGAACTTCGGACATCCCTACTAGTAAGTAGCAGTGGGCTTTGTCATTAGTAGCTACCCATTTCAGATAGGCATCGCGTACAACTTGGCCAAAGTTTTTGGCTGGCTCAGGAGGACACTCCTTCGTCAAGACAAACTTAAGGTCTTCATAGATCAGAATGGCGTTCATAGTACTTTTCTATTTTACATAATTTTCTCTCGTTAATTTGTCCTTATAGAGAATAACAATTATTGGAGAAACCATGACTGAAATAAAATAAAGTAAACATGCATTTAAAATCCATTCATCGTTTATTAAAAGTTATCAAATATTTAGACATAAAATTAAAAATGATGCATGAACCGTGTAAATGAATTAGAAACCTAAAAGAATTACTATACCATAGAAATTTATCATCCCACAAATAAGTGTTGCTATAGGTTATGTCAAGTAATTGCATGATAGATTGACATAATCTCAATTGATTAATATATATGGGAATAACTCTTTTTCCTATATTAACCAATGACTGTTTGATTTGATTAAGGAATTTTGATTAACATTTAATCATTCCTTTGTGAGTATGACACATTGTATCAGAACTATTGGATTTAACTAGTGAAAAACCGTCGTTGTCTAGGTCAGTTCACCAGATACATCTAGAGTTCCTATCATCTCAGAATCCAAACTTGATATTGACCCAAAATGCACACCATTTGTAGATGGACAAACAAAGCCGTCTTGATGAGCCTTTTGAATCTCACGATTTTGAACTAACAACGGAGATCGCGAAATATATTATATTATATCCTTAAGCCACTCACTATTTTAAATTTAAGGTTTCTACTTAAAATATCTAATATTTTAATTCACTAGTTTCAATAAATTTATGCACGGCTAAAACATAATTTTCCTTTACACTAGTACACGAATATTGATCTTACCAATTTTAACTCTTAAAAGTTTAATTCACTAATATCTATTAGTCTTAACTAATTATTTTACTTAATTAAACTAATTTAATTAAGTTAGGTTTAGTGACCTAATTTATTGTAACTCTTAAAAAATTGGTACACAAACAAGTTTAAAATTAAAATTCTAAAGTGGACAAAATTTTAATAAAACTATTTAATTAATCTAAACGCGTTATAAATTTCTATGGTACGTGGAGTTGTATCCCGAGTGCAGACCACACTACCATCCATTCGGAATCGGCTATGGAATTTACGTCTGGGTTTCCATCCAATATATCAATAGAATTCATGATGTAATCATTAAGCCCATAATTGTAGAAATTCTAATTTTAGACTATTAAACCAATTAACCTTGTTAATTTGTTCTGATGCATATAATATTCCAATTGAACTATTTTAAATTATATATAATCGTATTTTATGTCTAGAATATTCATGCATCCAAAACATGTTATGGCAAATGAAAATACAAGAGTCGACTGACCGGCGTAAACACACACGTATAACGCAAGCGCACGTATCGTTCAAGTAGTATAAAAATATCGATCTCACGATGACTTAATATCTAATCTATTATTTTATGAGGTCAAATGATTACTAATATCTAACAAGTTGATTGATTGATTTGAAATGGTGACGATTCTAAATTTAAAAACAAGTAAATAAAATTGTCGAAAATAGGTTTTAAGAAAATTCAATATTAAAAACTATCTAGTGTTGTGATTTCTTCCAATATCATTTTAAAGATGAAGTGGTTATCTTAAAGTTGGGTAATATATTGATTTATTAACCTTGAACACTAAATTATGTGTAAGCTCTGTCGATGGTCAGACACAAATACCCAGATTAACTCAATTGAACCATATGTCTATGTCAACCAATTATCTGGATTCATTAAGTTTAAGTCCAATTATGGCTACCCCCGCCCGACAGGTATATTCCTATCCTGTAAGGAAATCTATTAAAGGGTTATCTATCCTCAAGGAAGATCGTGGGCTATTGAGTCTAAGGCTGAAACCTAAAATCCCTATGTCTAGTTCATTTTAGATTTACCAGATCATTTTATTAATGGGCAGTTAATGAAAAAGCATTAAGTTTAAGACTCAATAAATAAATCTTTATATTACCCAAGCTATAATCTAACCCTTATAAAACGGTGATATTGGATTTCATCACAAACCAGATAAATAATTTGTTACAACACATAACTAGGGCTAGTAAAAACTTGAAAGTAAAAGACATAAAGTAAATATGCGGTAAAGTAAATACTGAAAAGTAAATTACAATAAAATAAAATGCTAAGGTAAAAGGAATTACTTTTACTACTACTAATTTAGATATCTCCATAAAATAATATATAAACTTGTGATTCTTTTTCCAACCAGCCATAAAGGCGGTAACCTGATTAAGTCAAATTAAGTCCAACCAGCCATAAAGGCGGAACCAAAATAAATTACCAACCGACCAATCTGGCGGTATCCTTTTTAAGTCAATATTTTAAATAGTGAATATATTATTTTTAAGGGAGATTAATCTAAATAGTAACAGTAAAAGAATTACCTTTCACCCTAGCTGGGGAGTTACCTCCTCATGGTAAATAATAAAAACTGTAAAAAGTAAAAAGTAAAAATTAAATTACTATATTAACAAAACGTAATTAAAATTAATTACAAAACTAAAAAACTAAAAAACTAAAAATTAAAAGAAAGTAGAGAGAGAAACTCTCTCTTTAGAAAGATTATAAGAGAGAGAATGGTGCATTCAATTCTGAAATCTCGAGCTCAATTTATAGGCCTCAGTAGGCTTCCAGCGTCGCGACGCCAGGTCCCTCAGCGTCGCTACGCCAGCTTTTGTCGACGTGGCACGCTCTGGTTCGCTGGTTTGAAGATTCTGGATAAGCTGATAAGGTGACACGTGGCGCGGTGGTTGGGCTTCAATTATTGTGACACGTGGCGGATTCTGATTGGCTGATGAGATTCTTATCCGCCACGTGTCAGATAAGGATTAGATACTCAATTATTGATGCTGACGTGGCGATGACGTGGCGGTGACGTGGCGACACGTGGGAATGAGAATGTCGGCACCATAGAATTGCGACACGTGTCACTTCCTGATTGGCTGATGATGATGTGGCACGACACGTTGGCAATTGACCTGTTGACTTGCTGATGTGGCTGATGACATGGAGACACATAGGATGCCACGTGGCACACGTGGCGATGATGACTGTCGGCACGTAGGATGCTGACACGTGGCACGATGCATTTTAGCATATCGGCTGTGATGGTGACACGTGGCATGGCGCATTTTAGCAAAGTCAAACTTTTCTCAGATTCTGATTTGTGGACCCGGCGCACATTAGCACTGTTCGGCGCATTTTAGACGTCGCGACGCTGAAGGCTTGGCGTCGCGACGCGCTTAAGACCAAAATATCCCTGTTGACGTATTTTGTCCGTTTTTGCCCCAAATTGCCTCCAATGCTTTCTAAATTTTATTTATCTGCAAAATAACACAAAATACATCAAAACGTTCACAAAACTCGAGAAAATATATACGAAATATTAGGTCAAATGAGTGGGAATAAGTGATATAAATACCACTCATCACACCCCCAAACCTAACATTTTGCTAGTCCTCGAGCAAAACATAGAGTAAAATAACATAAATAAATTAACTAAGCCACTTTCCCAGGGATCACGGTTGCATTTAGCATATGTAACAAGCCTTTAAACCCCTAGGTGTCCTAGTGGACGAGTTGTAGTCTCGTGAGGGTTTACAGCAATGATACCCACAAACATTTTACAAAAGTAAAAAGATAATAAAACTAATGCACACAAAAGCAAAAAGACAAGCGAAAAGAGAATAAAGATGTTAGTGACTAATTAGGTGAAACTTCTACTTCAAGTTACTAGTTGTTTTGTTTCATTCTAAATTACCGAATAAGTAAATTCTCCGATTATTTTTACCATTCTTCATATACATAGCCAACATAATATTAAACAATTTATTTTTGCCCACAACAGTCATAAGTGCAGTTGAGAAGAGAGTAATATTTTTGTCCTAAAGTTCTATCAGATTTCACACCTTTTTGCAGTAATGGAATAATTTTTCTCATTTTTCTGATTTTTTCTTTGATTTTTTTTTTATTTTTTATTTATATACAATACCTTCCGTCTATGTAGCGAGCTTTGGGTCGGTGGCTCCCAAACCAGTTGGCTTTAGGGCACCAAGTGTTAAGACACCCCTACGGACTTAATTACTCAGACTTCAGATATATATATTTTTTTGCAGCATCTTTGATCTGTAACGAGCTTTGGGCCAGTGACTCCCAAACCAGTTGGTTTTAGGGCACTAGGTGTTAAAACACCCTTACAGACTAATAACTCGGATCTCAGACGTTTTTTTTTTTTTTTTTGTTTTTTATCCATTGCTTTTTGAGATGTTCTCCAATTAAACTAGATCACTGAATATTACAAACTTTTCAATTTTAGTAGTCCGTATGTTACTAGATATGTGATAATATCTGTCAACTAGGCCTGGGCATTATCGAATTCGGATCGGATCGAATCCGAATCCGATCCGATCCGAAATTTGTTGTTATATACGATCCGATCGGATCGGATCAGCGAATCGAACTCGATCCGATTCGATCCGATAATTATCGGATCGAATCGGATCGAATCGATTCGATTCGATCTAATCGGATCGGATCGGTCCGATCCGAAATCGTCCAATTTCGAATCGGATCGATCCGATTCGATTAAAATCGAATCAAATCGGATCGATCCGATTCGAAATTGAAAGATTTCGGATCGGACCGATCCGATCCGATCCGATTTTTCAGAAGTCAGAAACAGACAGCACAAGCAGAGATTCATGCAGCAGGATCATCTTTCTCATTTCCTCTAGTTTTGTTACTTTTGTACACACAACAATGACAATAACATGTTACAACATGACCACAAGATGAAAAAAATAAAATAGTAGTTACTGCAGTACACACTACACATAACATTATAACAATACCACAAGATGTCAAGATCAACAAAAGTACAAAACTACAAAAGCCAAAAGTTTACACACAACACAACCAACATGACCACAATATCAAATTATCAATCCACAATACTATCCATTATCCAGTATTCACTATTCCCAGTGTCCTTCCACTTCCAGCACGGCAGCAGCACCACAACAACATCAAGCCTGCAAAAGATGGAAATTAACAAAAGAGGAAAGAGGAAATAAATGAACAAGCTGTTTATATCATCAGTGATTCATCACTTCATATCGTAAAGGCACAATCATATCATCAAAAGAGGAAATAAATGAACAAGCTGTTTATTTGCTACTAACTACTAAGGTCTTACTTCAATACTTCCTTCAGTTAATAAGTTCCCCTATTTTTTAAGCTAGTAAATGTTTATTCAAATAAATAATCAAAGAAAAACATAACTTTGTCAAAATTGTACCTTCAAAGATAATTCGCCCAAACTATGTTGCCAACGACATGATCCGGTGATTGTGATTCAGATTGTAACTTGTGTCTTGTGATATTCTTCAAATAAAATAAAAAAAATTATTCACAGTTAGTAAGTTTGCATTTAATGTAATGGTATTCATTATAAGAAATTAAAAATTAAAAAACTAATTAAGTAATTAATAATTTTGTTTTTACCTTCTTCAAGTTTTTCGTAGTACTCTGCCTCCAATAACATTGCTTCCACTTCATTGGTTTTGTCAATTGTAAGCCTATTCCGTATCCAATTTTGAGTGCATATTAGAGCCTCAACCATAACAGGAGTTAATGAGCTACGAAAACTGTCAAGAACACGACCACTCGTACTAAATGCCGATTCAGATGCCACAGTTGATACCGGCATTGCAAAAATATCACGAGCAATCCTAGCCAAAATTGGATACTTACCGGTATTTGTTTTCCACCACATCAGAACACTAAAGCTAGGGTCACGACTAATCTCATAGGGTTCCATTAAATACATTTCAACCTCAGTACTATCCTCTTGATGCATTGCATGACTAGTCTGAAAAACTTGAAATGGATCATCAGGTTGCACGTTTGTATTGCGCTTACGCACTCTATCTTGTACTCGCGGTCTAACAAATGGCTGAGATTGTGTAGCACTAGACCCATCTCCACCAACACCAGTTACACCCCCAGCCCTTGATCCATCACTGTCAACAAACAACCCATTTGTGCCATACCAATCATTATACATATCGTATAATCTCTTCAATAAATCTCTAGAAGACTTTCTCATTTCCTCTATCTTCACATCATCATTATCAAAAAGTATACCAAAGCAAACAGAGGCAAATGTCATCTTACGTCGTGGATCAAGAATAGTACTCACAATCAATAATTTATTGATTTTGGCAGTGGTCTCCCAATATTTATCAAACTTCATCTTCATAGATAATGCCATGTCATGCAAAAGAGGATGTTCATTACGCGCCAGGTTTTTCAAACTTGTATGAATCTTGCAAATCTCATTGTAGGTGAAACAAGATGTGACGGTGGATGAGGCACTGAACATATTCGTTGCATCATAAAAAATCTCCAAAAAATCAGCAAAATATTGAGCTTTCTCCCAATCTATATCTGTAGGAGGCCCAACCCTTTTGCTCCCATTTTCATCATCTCTAAAATATGGAGCATAGTGACCATCATCATCAATCATTCGATCAAAGGCCTTCTGAAAGTCTAATGCAGCATTCAACATTAAGTAGGTGGAATTCCACCTAGTAGGAACATCTAAGATGACACTGCCCTTGCTCTCAATCTTCTCACGTGCTACCGCCGATTTAAATGCTTCCAATCTTGATGGGGAAGATCTCACATACTTAACAGCATTTCGAATTGCTATAATGCTGTCATCCATTTGTTTCAAACCATCAGACACAACTAAGTTCAATATGTGAGCACAACACCGCACATGCACATACTCTCCATTAAGCACCAATGCATCTCCCCTCCACGTCTTCATCTTCCTCACCAACTGTTGGATGGCTACGGCATTGGCACTGGCGTTATCCACAGTTATAGTAAAAATTCTCTCAATACCCCAATGCTGTAAACAAGACTCTATTAACCTTCCGATAGTGTCTCCTTTGTGATTGTTAATTGGACAGAAGCTAAGGATTCGCCGATGCAGCTGCCAATCATTGTCTATAAAATGTCCAGTGATAACCATGTAATTAATATTTTGAATTGACGTCCATATGTCGGTGGTCAAACTTATTCTCTGATAACCCGCAGATAAAATACTCTTCAACATCACTTTTTCATCAGCAAACAACTGTAGGATATCTCTTGTTATAGTCCTACGAGATGGGACATCAAAACGAGGGACGACAACACTACAGAAATGTCGAAAACCCTCTTTCTCTATAAAGCTAAATGGTAGCTCGTCAACAATGATCATTTTCACAGCTGCTTTCCGACACGCTGCTTGATTGAAATGACCATCTCTCACGGAGAGATTTCCACTCGTGCCTCCCTCTTCACACACCCCAACCAAAACACCTTGTGCTTCACAATAAGCCAGATATGATTTGCAGGCTTCCATATGCCTCTTCAAGTTGGTTGTTGACCGATCCTTCGAACTACAAGCATAAGTCTTGTGACAATACATACATTCAGCCCTATCTTGATTATCTTCACACATGCGGAAAACTTTCCACACTTCAGATCTTCTATTTCTTATTTTATTTGCTACTGATGTGATTGATGGCGAAGAATCATGTTTTTTTGACAATGGCGGTCTCTCGGAGTTTGGGGGAATTTTTCTCTTCTGTTTCCTTGGTTCTCTTAATTGTACATCAAATGAATCTGATTCCGACCCACTACTGTAGGGTGAGCTTTCAAACTCACTCATCTACAAGAAAATAAAATAGACAATTAGAATTTAGACATATGATATTCGTACAATGTCTCCTAATTTATTAAATGAATAAACGTAATACAATGTTCCAACTTCCACGCAGCGATTTAATAGATAATCTATAATCCTATTCATACATCACCAATAAGTTACTATAACAAGCTGATACACTAGAAGCAACATTCATTACTATTTATAAGAATTATCACAATAGCTTCTTGATGGGACAAGTAATCTCTTAGGAACAACAAATAAATAATTTCAGTTTCCCCAAAGTTCAATGCCAGAAAAATACAACAATGTTACATCCAGACTCGATTGGAATTTATTTAACAAATAAAAAGCAGAACAAATAACCATAAAGACTAAAGAGAACTCATAAACTCTGGCACTCCAGCATTTTAGCTCCAATTTCACTTAACATTAAACAGCAAAACATTTAGCTAATGTCTCACTCACATATAACATAAACCACAATAATTCCACAGAGTTCTTTCAAAAGGATAGCAAACACCTCAGACCTCACAGTCACAGTATCATTTAATTGCTCTGAAACAAATCAAACAATAATTGGACAGAACTCAGAAGCCTAACATCAAGTCTGAAATCTGGAGTCATCAAGGTAAACTGTAATTTGCATTTTCTTCTGTTTTGAAGGATATGATGGCTTCATTCCTAACAAATACAATGAACTCACATTCATTTAACTACTAACTACTGAAATTGCAGTGAAATTACAATTGTCAATTGTCCATACACCCACGCCTAATCAACCCTAAATAATCAAAACATCTGTGTATAACTGTATATCAAGAACATAATTCGAATTCTTAACTAATCAAAAGGCAATACGAAGAAAATCAAACGCCCAAAAGGGCCAAAACCAAAAAACTCAGAGGAACTAAAACGGTTAACCAGTGTCCAGTGAATCTGTGAATGAATCAATGAAGTATAGAAAGAAGTTAATTACCTTGATCCTTGATGAAACCTGCGTGGATGATGAAGAAGAGTAGAAGCCTGATTTTTGAACTTTGAAGTGGTTGTCCGTGTCTGATGAAGTGAAGACTGAAGAAGTTAATCTGAATTCGAGGAAGTGGGTGATGAAGAACAGAAGAAGAGTAGAAGTTTGATTTTTGATGAAGAAGAATTGAAGATTCGAGGAAGAAGAAGAAGTGACAGTGTCAGTGATAGTCTGATTAACTGAGTCTGAGAGTCTGAGAGTGAGATGAGAGTATGAGAGTGAGACCGTGACCGTGAGAGACGAACCAAAATGAACCCTAACCCTAACTTATGCAAAACGACGTCGTTTCTGACATTGCAAAACGACGTCGTTTTGCTTATAAAAAAATTAAAAAAAAAAACCGATCGGATCGGATCGGATCGGATAAAATCCGATCCGATCCGATATCCGTCGAATCCGTCTGTGACTGTCCGATCGGATCAAAGAATCAGATCCGATCCGATCAAATCGGATCGAATCGGATCGGATCCGATCCGATCCGATCCGATGCCCACCCCTACTGTCAACGAGCATATGAAGATCCATACAGTTAGTCAGTGTTAAGGAGAATTCACAAATTAAATAATTAAAAGGAATAAACACAAATTAACTTAATTTCGGAAAAATAGCTTGAGATACGTCTCAGGAGTGGAACTCCTTATCAGTACCTCTACAATTCACATTTTTAGTCAAATAAAAACACAAAATATTTTGTAATTTTTGAAAATTTTCAATTTTTTTTTGTTTTTTTCGAAAAATTTTGGACTAAAAATAAAAACAACACACAAACTAAAAACAAGGTACTGATCAACTAATTCCCTCTTTTTTTCGAAAAATTTTGGACTAAAAATAAAAACAACACACAAACTAAAAACAAGGTACTGATCAACTAATTCCCTCCCCCAAACCTAAATGAGACATTGTCCCCAATGTCTTAAACAGTAGAAGAAAAGTTAAGAAGGTCGTACCTGGTTAGCTGAAAATCTACAAGAAATTAAAGGTTAAGATCCAGATTAATCCGACGCCTCTTACCACGATCGTCCTCGGACCAATTTATCTTTGAAAGGATAGGGTCAACTTGAGGTTCATAGGCTATGAGTTGGTCTATTAGATCCGGAGCAGTTCTTGCAGTAAAAAAGAGTTCTTTCAAAGGTTTTGACACGAACCCATTTCTTCGAGCATCATCGAGAAACACACAAAGAAAATCATAAAATCCATCAACGTTGAGCAGTCCAAGCGGTTTCTGGTGTATGTTCAGGTTCGCCCAAGATAGAACTATAAAAATTTCCTCCAATGTACCCAAGCCACCTGGCAAAGCGATAAAAGCATAAGCACGGTTAATCATTTCTACTAATCGTTCAGACATACCTGGCACGATCAGTTCCTCTCCGTTTGATGATCAATAAGATTTGCCTCTGCCAAGGGTTTTGGGATGACTCCCAAAACGTGACTGCCTCCTTCCTGTACAGCCTTTGAAACGATCCCCATAAGTCCAAGATTGCCTCCGCCATATATTAAATGCATATTCCTTGCAGCTAAGACTCGACCCAATTCCTGTGCTGCTTCTATGTATTGCGGTTTAGTACCAACACTACTACCGCAAAACACACAGATGTTTTCAACTCGTCTTCTTGAAGTGGCTTCCATTTTTTATGTATTTCTTTCTCAACTCGGGATGCCTTCAAAAGTGCAATGACGGGCTGAATTTATAGTACCTGAAAAGGGTGAGTAAAAATAGCATAAGTATCTTCCAAAGGACGATTAGTAGCAAAATAGTAAAAAAGATCGTGATAGTCAACAAGATATGGATCCTGTCGGAGAAAATAAAAGAAAAAAACAAAATAAATCAAAATTATTAGGAAAAGACAAAGAGATATAATATGTACAAGAATTTACAGCTTGATTAACGTCTATGCGTCAGAGACAAGTTTCCCATCCAATTTTCTTATAAATTGGCAAACATGGTCTTTTTGAGTCAGATTCCCAAGACTTAACTGTTGTCTTTCTTTTTGAAATTGTGTATGTAATCGGCGAATGGCTATGTGAACATATCCACTGGGATGCGTCTCAAGAGTTAAAGATATATCATCTAAAGACTCCTTACTCAAGCCATCCCTAATGAATTTAATTTTGTCTTCGCGATTATCAGACACCATTCCTAAAGAACGACAACGAGTGTTGCAATTAAATCATGCACATTTGAAACAAACACTCATTTGCTTAGCTCTACGTTTCTTTGCATAGGTGCTTCTTCCAAAATCAGGCAGATGTGAAATAAAAGAGTCAGAAGAATCACATGCCAATCGGACTCGTGCTTCAATACCCAACGAATATCATTAGGAATACCATGGATGTCAATAACCTCATCCGTTCCAAGCGAGCTTTGTATACTTTCATCAGAGTTTTTTGAGGGAGGGAAGGAAATTGCTTGCAAAGATTTGCGAGAGCATCTTCCATTTTGAAATGACTAAACCTGCAAAAATTAAACACAAAAAATTAAACACACCAAATCACAATATATACACAAATTGCATGGGTTGCCTCCCTGCTAGCGCTAAGTTTAAAGTCGTCAGCCAGACTTGACTTCTCGAACGTTAAGCTGGATCTGAAAGTGTAACACTTTCTTTTTGTCGCTCAAATGATTCTCCCCAGTAGTGCTTGACACGCTTATTTTTAACCTTGAAAGTCTTGTTGGAGTCAGGATCATGTATCTCAACGGCTCTATTTGGTAAAACTTTGGTGATCACAAATGGACCTGACCACCGTGATTTTGGCTTCCATGCGAAGAATTTTTACCCTTGATTTGTTTAACAGTACCTTCTGCCCTTGTTCCAGTTGTATGCGCACTAACTTCTCATCATGTCTTTTCTTGCCCTTTTCTTTGTACAATTTGGCATCCTCAAAAGACTGATTGTGAAATTCCTCCAATTCATTGAGCTGGTGGAACTTTTTCTCTTCTGTTGCTTGTAGAGCAAGAATTGGCTCTTTTAGTACAAAAGACGATTTATCTTCAGGCTTTACAGGCAATTGACATGTTTTAAGTTTGTCAGTAGAACTTTGTCTTTCATCAGAGTTCTGAACGGTACTATGTATCACATCAAGTTTGAAACATTCCTCATTCTTTTCATCATCTGGGAAATTCATGGCCTTGAAAACATTGAATGTTACTTCTTGGTCCTGTACCCTCATGGTTAATTCTCCTTTTTGTACATCAATAATGGTTCGACCTGTAGCCAAGAAAGGTCTCCCAAGGATGATTGGCACATCTGCGTCTTCCTCCATATCAAGGACAATAAAATCTGCTGGGAAAATGAATTTGTCAACCTTGACCAGCACATCTTCAACTACGCCTCTTGGAAATACGAGCGTTCTATCAGCAAGTTGCAGTGAGACTGAAGTTGGCATTGTTTCTCCAATCTGTAATTCCTGAAAATAGAAAAAGGCATCAAGTTAACACTCGCACCTAAATCACACAAAGCCTTACCAAAGTTATGTTCTCCTATGACGCAAGGAACAGTGAAACTGCCAGGATCTTTTAACTTCGGGGGAAGTTTCCTCTGAATGATGGCACTGCATTCTTCTGTTAATGCTACTGTCTCGTAATCTTCCAATCTCCGTTTTCGTGAAAGAATATCTTTCATGAATTTGGCATAGGTGGGCATTTGTTCCAACGCTCTATAAATGGAATGTTGATATGTAGCTTTTTGAAGATCTCAAGGAACCGAGAAAACTGCTTGTCCAATTTGTTCTTCTGAAGACGTTGAGGAAAAGGTGGAGGTGGAGTGATCTGTTCTTTTTCCTTTGCTTCTTTTTCCTCCATCTGTTGCTTTGTTTCTTTTGGAACTTCCTCAGCAGTTGTTTTGGCTCCAACATCTTTGTTGATTTCAGTACCGCTTTTTAACATGATGGCATGACATTGCTCCTTCCCCATGTTCCTTGGATTTGGCTCTGTGTTGCTAGGAAGGTACCTGGCGGTCTGTAACTCTGAGCATTTGCCAGTTGTCCAATTTGATTCTCCAGTGCTTTAATAGAAGCAGATTGACTTTGATTAATGCTGCTTGGGATTGAAACATAGCATCATATCTTGCTGCGTGAGAGTCGGGTTTTGCTTCTAACTTTTCAAGTGGGTCAACACTTCTGTTTTCCTGGTTCATTTGCATGCTCCTGGCTTTTGTTTTGTTGCTGGAATTCAGGTGGGGATAGTTTTGCTGTTGGCCTGAATTGTTGCTCCATGATAAATTAGGATGATTCCTCCACCCTGGGTTATAGGTGTTGGAATATGAATTGTTCCATTGTCTGTTGAAATTGTTGACATAATTCACCATCTCTTCATGTTGGTTCGACTCTGGTGCTCCTCTATATGGTGAACTTGTGGTTCCAGCGATGTTCACAACTTGCGTGCTAAGTGTTTCTAGACATTTGCATATCTGATCCAGCCTGGTATTCACTGATGTGTTTGCTCCAACTTCATAAATTCCTGCAATTCTTTGGATCATGCTCTTTTCTGTTGGCACAAGGAATTGTTGTTGGTCATTTCTTCGATTAGGTCCCAGGCTTGATCTTCTCTTTTGCCATTAAAGCTCCTCCAGCAGCAGCATCGATTGTGGTTCTCATTATTCCAGAAAGCCATTATAGAATGTTTGGACTTGAAGCCATTTTGGAATCTCATGGTGAGGACATTTCCGGAGTAAATCTTTGTACCTTTCCCAAGCTTCGCAGAGGGATTCTGAATCTGTTGTACAAAGGATGTGATGTCATTCCTCAATTTTCCAGTTCTGGCTGGTGGAAAATACTTTGCAAGAAATTTGGTGGCTAAAGTGTTCAAAGTTGTGATAGATCCCGCTGGTAGTGAATGTAGCCAAGCTTTAGCTCTGTCCTTCAGGGAATATGGAAAAACTCGCAGTCTCATTGCTTCTTCAGCATCTAGGTTGTAATTAAAAGTGTCGCAAACTTCCAGGAAGTTGCTGATGTGGGAATTAGGATCTTCAGATGCATTCCCCCCGAACTGAACTGAGTGCAGAATCATCTGAATGCATTTGATGTCACACGCATTTGCTGGTAAGGAGGAAGTACAATACAGGAAATGAGTCTGTCAACAACGGAATGGTTCTGTCTCGAATGGGAATTGGTGGTGCAACGATCAAAGGTTCAGTTCCATGTTGACTAAAGCTTCTTGCCTTCTCGCCTTTCCCTCTCAACTGTCTGATGGTTCTTTCAATTTCTGGGTCAAGCGATCGGAGTTCAAAGCTTCTGGTTCGTCTCATGTAGTTCTGAGAACCTGAAACACAAGAAAACAACGACAATAAGTAAAAAAAATTAGATACAAGTAACGGTATCTAACCCCTAAACTAATAGTAAAAGATAAATAAGTCCCCGACAACGGCGCCAAAAACTTGACCGGCGTAAACACACACGTATAACGCAAGCGCACGTATCGTTCAAGTAGTATAAAAATATCGATCCCACGAGGACTTAATATCTAATCTATTAATTTTATGAGGTCAAATGATTACTAATATCTAACAAGTTGATTGATTGATTTGAAATGGTGACGATTCTAAATTTAAAAACAAGTAAATAAAATTGTCGAAAATAAGTTTTAAGAAATTCAATATTAAAAACTATATAGGGTTGTGATTTCTTCCAATATCATTTTAAAGATGAAGTGGTTATCTTAAAGTTGGGTAATATATTGATTTATTAACCTGGAACACTAAATTATGTGTAAGCCTCTGTCGATGGTCAGACACAAATACCCAGTTTAACCCAATTGAACCATATGTCTATGTCAACCAAATTATCTGGATTCATTAAGTTTAAGTTCCAATTATGGCTACCCCCGCCCGACAGGTATATTCCTATCCTGTAAGGAAATCTATTAAAGGGTTATCTATCCTCAAGGAAGATCGTGGGCTATTGAGTCTAAGGCTGAAACCTAAAATCCCTATGTCTAGTTCATTTTAGATTTACCAGATCAATTTTATTAATGGCCAGTTAATGAAAAAGCATTAAGTTTAAGACTCAATAAATAAATCTTTATATTACCCAAGCTATAATCTAACCCTTATAAAACGGTGATATTGGATTTCATCACAACCCCAGATAAATAATTTAGTTACAACACATATTAGGGCTAGTAAAAACTTGAAAGTAAAAGACATAAAGTAATATGCGGTAAAGTAAATACTGAAAAGTAAATTACAATAAAATAAAATGCTAAGGTAAAAGGAATTACTTTTACTACTACTAATTTAGATATCTCCCATAAAATAATATATAAACTTGTGATTCTTTTTCCAACCAGCCATAAAGGCGGTAACCTGATTAAGTCAAATTAAGTCCAACCAGCCATAAAGGCGGAACCAAAATTAAATTACCAACCGACCAATCTGGCGGTATTCTTTATTAGTCAGGTTTAAATCAGATTAAAATGAATTACCAACCGACCAATCTGGCGGTATCCTTTTTAAGTCAATATTTTAAATAGTGAATATTATATTTTTAAGGGAGATTAATCTAAATAGTAACAATAAAAGAATTCCCTTTCACCCTAGCTGAGGGAGTTCCTCCTCATGGTAAATAATAAAAACTGTAAAAAGTAAAAAGTAAAATTAATTACTATATTAACAAAACGTAATTAAAATTAATTACAAAACTAAAAATAAAAAACTAAAAATTAAAAGAAAGTAGAGAGAGAAACTCTCTCTTTAGAAAGATTATAAGAGAGAGAGTGGTGCATTCAATTCTGAAATCTCGAGCTCAATTTATAGGCTTAGTAGGCTTCCAGCATCGCGACGCCAGGTCCCTCAGTGTCGCTACGCCAGCTTTTGTCGACGTGGCATGCTCTGGTTCGCTGGTTTGAAGATTCTGGATAAGCTGATAAGGTGACACGTGGCATGGTGGTTGGGCTTCAATTATTGTGACACGTGGCGGCTTCTGATTGGCTGATGAGATTCTTATCCGCCACGTGTCAGATAAGGATTAGATACTCAATTATTGATGCTGACGTGGCGATGACGTGGCGGTGACGTGGTGACACGTGGGAAAGAGACTGTCGGTACCGTAGAATTATGACACGTGTCACTTCCTGATTGGCTGATGATGATGTGGCACGACACGTGGCAATGTTGACCTGTTGACTTGCTGATGTGGCTGATGACATGGAGACACATAGGATGCCACGTGGCACACGTGGCGATGATGACTGTCGGCACCGTTGGATGCTGACACGTGGCACGGAGAATTTTAGCATATCGGCTGTGATTGTGACACATGGCACGGCGCATTTTAGCAAAGTCAAACTTTTCTCAGATTCTGATTTGTGGACCCGGCGCACTTTAGCACTGTTCGGTGCATTTTAGACGTCGCGACGCTGAAGGCTTGGCGTCGCGACGCGCTTAAGACCAAAATATCCCTGTTGACGCATTTTTGTCCGTTTTTGCCCCAAATTGCCTCCAATGCTTTCCAAACTTTATTTATCTGCAAAATAACACAAAATACATCAAAACGTTCACAAAACTCGAGAAACTATACGAAATATTAGGTCAAATGAGTGGGAATAAGTGATATAAATACCACTAATCATAGACACCATAAGTTATATGACATGTTATTCAAACATTTCAAATTTAAACATACATATAACATAAAATAAATTTTACATTAAACGAGCTCTTATTTTTATATACTAATCTAATTAGTACATAAAAATCCCAAGGCATCCCTTTGTCTTCAACTATTGACTCCATGGATTATCCTGCGGAAATTATGCTCCTCGAGTAGTAACATTCACAATATATGGATATAATATTTCAAGTAGTCGTGTGCTCACTACAGACCATATTAGCACTTTGGCTAATAAGACATGCTTTCGTGTGGTAATCACCTCCACACATTTCCGGAACTCACCATGTCTATGCTTACCATAGCTTCCCACAACCACGATCCGCATTTACCAAACATTGCTCAATTACTACCTAAGTGTCCTTCTTGGCAATGTGCTCCAAATTACAATGAATAATATTTTACAAAGGAAAATATAATTACAATATTTATAAAATTGGCCTTACGGTCTTACATTCCCAAAACCAAAAAAAAAACATAAAATAAGAGCCGGAAAAATTTATGATCAATGTAAAAACCATATATCACATGAATCAACAATAGACATTCATCTCATGAATATTAATTTCTGCTTACTCATCTAAACATGCATATAATTATTTATATCTCATATAAATAAATAAAACCAATAACTTTAAATGAAAAAGAGATGGATTAAGAACACTTTTCAAACTCACTCTAATACCAATTGTAGGAACCACTTTCTTAGCGAAGCGAAAGCGCCTTAAGCACCCGAGATCAGCCTTGAAAAACTTTTCTGCCATTCCCTTTGTCTAGCTGAATGTGACCAGCTCTTTTACTAAAATTTTACTTCTATTTTTGACAAAATATCGGCCCCAGAACAGCTCTCGAACACCGAATCAGATCTGGACTGTTTTGGACCTGAAATTGCGCCCAGTTCACTACCCAAATCAACCTATTTATGCATGAACCACACCCGTGTTTTAGGTCTGATTTTTCAGTTAAAAAAAAGCCCTACAACACTTTTAAAATACCCCTTAATGTTTCCCAATTTTCTGGATTAAAATTAAAACAAATCGAGCCTCATTACACAACACAAAGTGACGGTAGTGAGCAAAAATCTGCTCACTACCGTATGGTTTGAAAAAATGGAAGATGAAGATGATTTTGGTTTAGCACCAAATAACATTCCATGCTATGTCTCGCAACTAATGAAAATTAGTGTGGGCTACACACACAAACCAATCTCTAAACTCTTTAGAGGCACAAGTGTCACAAAAGATTTATTTTCATTTTTTTTGTTCTTTTTTTTTTCTTCAACTCTTGAGAGAATTCTTAGAATAAGAAAGAGTGGCTAAGGTTAGAGAATGAATTAGGTTAACAAAAAAGAAAATCTTATTTTCTTTTTATACTTAGGGTTTTGATTTCTAAAATTAAGCAAAACCCTTCCCCCCTCTAGGTAAGTTTCGGCCAGCCATAGTCTTGGAATTAAAATTTTGCAGCATCAAATCTTGTATTCTATAATCATCATAACAAAATTATATTACAAAATAAAATAAATTATTACCTTTTAAAAGGATTAACTTCCAAAACAAAAACCATTTTTGGAATACACAATTTAAACTCTTTATTAAATTATATAATATAACTTAATAACATGTAATAAGTAATTATCATATAATTATAAAAATCATATATTAAAATTAATACATAGCTTTAAGTGTGATGAAAAATATTATAAATCATATAAACAATATATATATATATATATATGAGTATATTATTAGACTATCCAATTATATTTATTTGCTATAGTATATCGAGTTAGCACGAGGCTCAAAAGGACCTACGGTTCCGAGCTCAGAAAATCATGGAATATTAATTAACTCTTAATTAAATATTTTGAATTATTACTTTGGATTATTCCACTAAAAACCCGAAGTTGCACTCTCATTGTCGTAGATAGATAATATAAGCCAAACTACGTCGGTTGATCGGTGAAATCACACACGTAACGCAAGCGCACGTATCGCTCAAGTAGTATAGAAATATCGATCCCACGAGGACTTAGTTTCTACTGTTGTTATTGATTATCGATTCTATTTATTTACAGGTATCTAATTAGGATGAGAAGGGAATGATTGCTTGATTGGTTGTTTGAATGTGGATTACTAAATAAATAAAAATACAAAATAAAACAATGGAAATTAATAATAAAGAAAATAAACATCTAAGGTTGTGATTCCACACAATATTATTCTAATGATAAATTGATTCTCTTATATATGTGTAATAAATTAGTTTGTTAACCTGGAACACGAAGATATGCAAAAGCTTCTGTCGATGGTCAGATGCAAACACCCAAAGTAACCCAATTAACTATATTCCTATGTTAACCAAGTTACCTGAATTCATTAAGTTCAAGTTCCAATTGTGGCTACCCACGCCCGACAGGTATATGTCTATCCTGGAAGAAAATCTACTCTAAGGGAAATCTACCCTACAGTGAGATCGTGAGCTATTGAATCTAAGGGTGAAACCTAAAATCTATTTTCCAAGTTCATTTTAAGTTTACCACATCAATCTTATTGGTGATCAGACAACAAGAAGCATTAAGCTTAAGATTCAATAAACAAGTCTAAAGCATCACACATAATAAAATGAATATTGTGTTTCATCACTTCCCTAGATTAAAAATAAAATTCTGGGGTTAGGGGATCCACCCTTACTATTTCAAATCTAGAAATCTCTCTTATTATAATATATAAATTTACATTATATTACCAACCGACCATATAAGCGGTATCCTGATTAAGTCATGTTTTAATTAATTCCAACCGACCATAAATGCGGTATCCAATTAAGTCAGGTTAAAATCAATTTAATTAAGTCAAACCGACCATAAAAGTGCTATCAAATTAAGTCAGGTTTTAAGATTATTTATATATTATAATTAAAGGGAGATTAATCTAAATAATCATAATAAAAGTTTCACCATTCCCCAAGCGGAAAATAACTACAAAACATAAAATAAATATAAAGTAAATAAACTACTATTACTACTAGAAATAAAAATACATAATTAAAATACAAAAAATAAATACAAACAAGATACAATCCTTAGATCCTTATTAAGAACCTTAATGAAAGTATCAATTTGGAAAATGAAATCAGCTTCAATTTATAGGTAAATTACAGGCTTACGCGTTGCGACGCAGATGGTTTGCTCGTCGTGACGCTAGTCGATGAATGACATGTGGCACGCGGATTTGACGAGATGATGACAAGTGGCACGCCGTTGTCGGCAGCTTAATTATTGGTTCGGCGTCACGATGCGTGAAGGCTTGGCGTCACGACGCTGACGTCATGCTGATGTAAGGGATGACACATGTCGGTAGATTGAATTATTATGTTGACATCATGCTGACGTGACGATGACGCATGTGATGACGTGGTGATGACGCGTGTCAGCAGAATAGTGACTGTGGCGTGTCGCGATGCGTGAATTTTTATTTTTGCTCTTTTGCCCGTTTTTCACCGTTTTAGCCCCAAGTTGATTACATTGAGTCCCAAAACTTTATTTTTCTGCAAAACACACAAAAACACATCAAAACATTCATAAAACCCAAGAAACCATACAAAATATTAGGTCAAAGGGGCGGTAAATAATGATATATTTTTCGCTCATCATCGGTGTCATCGATATAGTCATTACATACGGATTGGCCCTTCACGAGTGTCTCATAATTAGAGTCTGGTCATAATGTCTGTTATGTTGGGGTTTTACGGGAAATTCCGGGTAATGCAACGGAATGCAGAAAATCAAAATTTTCGGATTTCAATAATTTTTCTTAGGTAATTACTCAATACTTAAGAATTGAAATTTTTTTACCCAAGAAATCATAATTCTTAACAATTGCCGATTAGCCCCTAAAGGTTTGTATTTTGTTCATTTTGGTCTACAAATTGTCAAATACAATTTTAAGTGATTCCAAATCAATCCCAAAATGATTTCTACATGTCTTATACATGAAAATACAAATTGCAACAAAAAAATTCTAATTTTATTACAATTGCTGAATGTACCAAAAAATTTCAGGTTTGGTCAATTTGGTCCAATTTGTTCAAAATAACTCAAGATCAAATCAATCAACACCAAATTTAATATACATCATATATACATCACTACACAATATATATATATATATATATATATATATATAGGAAAAGCCCCAAATTTAGAGAGGGTTATGAACCTTAATTTTACAAATATGTCCAATAGACCCAATTACACCAAATTAGCCAAATTCAATCTTTACTACACCAAACAAGTCTCACCACAATGAAATAACTCAAGAAAAATTCTAGGTCATCAATGAGTGACTTAGTAACTCTAGAATGAAAATTTTATTATCAAATAATCAAAAGAATACTTGATTACTCCTAATAAGCATTCTTTGATAATCATACATGCTAACATCTTTCTAACGAGTTTCCAACCAATCAATAATATACTTAAAGAGTAGAGAAAATTCTAAGTTACACATATTGAAGCCTAGAATCTTAGGAACAATTTCTAAGTTGAAGAAAGTTAGGAAAAACTTACAAATTTCAAGATTTGCTCAAGGTTTTCTTTGCTTTCTTCACTTTTCTCTCAAACTTTCGTTGTTATTGTTTTTGGTTACTTGAAAATTATGAAACAAAAAATTGAAATAAAACCTTTATATTTTTCCCAAATGGCCAAAAAAAATGAGCAAAAAATAATGGCCAAGTATTTCAATTTTGTTTCAATTAAAAAATGGAAAATGATTTAATAAATTTGTGGTTATAAATCATTAAACCATTTAATGAAATCCACAAATGTTCCAATTAAATCAAACCATTTGATCCAATCAAAAATGGCCATTTGCTTATTTTAATAAAGTAATAAGACATTTATTATTTAATTAATTTAATCATGTAACATTTAAACAATCAAATAATTAAATACAAATATCTTAAATATATGTATTATATTTATATTAAATAATCAAAATACATATATTGATTATATATGTCAAATATCACAATTTGACATTTAACAACTAACCGAAAGATTCCAATCGCATGTATTTTCGTTTAACCGTTAAACGACTTATAAATAATCAGTATTATTTATAAAAGTTGTCCTAGTGCTCTATGAGTATATTTCATTAGTGAGACTCTCAAGGTTTAGGCATATCAATCATGAAATCCAATTTCGTGTACATAAACTATCCACCCGTAAATTATGATGAACACGGATAAACTCTCTGAACCATACAGGTCGAGGTCATTGCATACGTATAATCATTCTGTCACAGGTATCCGGATTATTCCAGAGATATAGATATAAACGTCAAATCGCTATAGATATAATCAGGTCGACGTTTCTATTAGTAATATCTTAATAACACTTAAAACTCACTTCTACAGTGTACCACGAGCCCATGGATTTAACAAATTACTAATTCCATATTGAATATTTATGCTATATACACATAATTGACGGATCCTATATTGACACACACATGATATCCTGAGCATCAGTCCACACCCAACGAACATGCGGAGGTCTGATCTGAAAAAGATCGGTGACATGACTGTCATCAAAGTGTAGATGATAACTCATATATCCACAGTGGTATCTCAAGTCAAATAATCATTATGCTCACTCAACCCTATAAGATTCTTATTGACGTTGGTGTATCATCCATTAAGAATCTTCGATGAGTCGTTCAATATTTATCTGATATAAATACCTATATGTCTATACGAGTCTCTCGAGACTCATGGTTCATTGAGAAACCATTGGAATCCAATATTTCAATATACGACACTTACCGATCTCAGCGGGTTTACTTACTGACCAAGTAATTGTAAACCTTAACCAAGAACAGTTAAAGAATGATATTGTTATGATACTACTCAATGATAGCTGCGACGTTTTTGCAACTGTATCATAACTAATCACTCTAGGGTCATTTACATATTTACCATATAAAGAAGAAGTAATATTAAAGAAATTGTTCATTTTATTCATTAATAAAATATTTACACAAGTATTTATAGGGAAATACATAAGAAATTGGCGCTTTGAGCACCAACCCTAACATGTTATACCCCTCTAATTATTATTACCTTATGTACCGTTGATTCTCTAATGAACGATTTATTCATAACCATTATGAATGTTAATCTTTCTATTCGTAATAGAAAGACTTGAGTGCTCTAATCATTTAAGTACTGAATCAACCCTTAAAGAATATACTCCTCTACTTCTCGCAAGAATGAGTGAACTTCATATCTATGTAAAATGTCCTCAGCTACACACCAAGCCATGTCCCCAAAATACGTAGCTATTGGTCGGGATTGCTACACCAACCTCACATTTGTAAATCAATGGACATAGCCTACCATGCAAAAGTTCGTAATACACTCAAGATTCAAATTAATCCGTATATGACCATCTAGTAGATTCAAAGGATTTTCTTGATTTAACGGATATTATAAGAAGCTCATTTCTATCTAGATCCAGTCCTATATTATCACATCATATAAGGTGCCTCCATTCTCATGTCACAACATAAACGACCCGGATCAAGGTCACCATATAATTATAGAATGGACCGCAGCTATAGATAAACCACAAACAAAGTACCTCTTTTGTTTGCTTTCTATGGGCTATTTTAGATTACTAACTTGTATGATACTCATACACTAAGTCTGAAGGTACATGAGTAATCAAGGGTAAACAAGATAATTTACAACATGCAATATTAAACAAACACTTTG